>JBCNJP010010526.1:0-21787 GCA_039602395.1 Deinandra increscens subsp. villosa
AGGTGTGTCTTATATAACCAATAAGTTATGTTTAGGACCAATGATGGCCCAATAATGTGTGTTTAAGGGCAATGAGGGTCAGTTGGGACCAATGAGTCCCAATAAAGTGTGTATATAACCAATAAGTTGTGTTTACGACCAATTATGGCCCAATAAGGTGTGTTTAGTTGGGACCAATGAGTCCCACTAATGTGTGTATATAACCAATACGTTGTGTTTAGGACCAATGATGGCACAATAAAGTGGGTTTAGGGACAATGAGGGTTAGTTGGCACCAATGAGTCCTAATAAGGTGTTTATATAACCAATAAGTTGTGTTTACGACCAATTATGGCCCAATATGGTGTGTTTAGTTGGGACTAATGAGTCCCACTAAGGTGTGTATATAACCAATAAGTTATGTTTAGGACCAATGATGGCCCAATAAGGTGTGTTTAGTAGGGCAATGAGGGTCGGTTAGGACCAATAAGTCCTAGTAAGGTGTGTATATAACCAATAAGTTGTGTTTAGGACCAATGATGGCCCAATAATGTGTGTTTAGTTGGTACTAATGAGTCCCACTAAGGTGTGTATATAACCAATAAGTTGTGTTTAGGACCAATGATGGCCCTATAAGGAGTGTTTAGTAGGGCAATGAGGGTCGGTTGGGACCAATAAGTCCTAGTAAGGTGTGTCTTATATAACCAATAAGTTATGTTTAGGACCAATGATGGCCCAATAATGTGTGTTTAAGGGCAATGAGGGTCAGTTGGGACCAATGAGTCCCAATAAAGTGTGTATATAACCAATAAGTTGTGTTTACGACCAATTATGGCCCAATAAGGTGTGTTTAGTTGGGACCAATGAGTCCCACTAATGTGTGCATATAACCAATACGTTGTGTTTAGGACCAATGATGGCACAATAAAGTGGGTTTAGGGACAATGAGGGTTAGTTGGCACCAATGAGTCCTAATAAGGTGTTTATATAACCAATAAGTTGTGTTTACGACCAACTATGGCCCAATATGGTGTGTTTAGTTGGGACTAATGAGTCCCACTAAGGTGTGTATATAACCAATAAGTTATGTTTAGGACCAATGATGGCGCAATAAGGTGTGTTTAGTAGGGCAATGAGGGTCGGTTAGGACCAATAAGTCCTAGTAAGGTGTGTATATAACCAATAAGTTGTGTTTAGGACCAATGATGGCCAAATAATGTGTGTTTAGTTGGGACTAATGAGTCCCACTAAGGTGTGTATATAACCAATAAGTTGTGTTTAGGACCAATGATGGCCCAATAAGGTGTGTTTAATAGGGCAATGAGGGTCGGTTGGGACCAATAAGTCCTAGTAAGGTGTGTCTTATATAACCAATAAGTTGTGTTTAGGACCAATGATGGCCCAATAATGTGTGTTTAGGGGCAATGAGGGTCAGTTGGGACTAATGAGTCCCACTAAGGTGTGTATATAACCAATAAATTATGTTTAGGACCAATGATGGCCCAATAATGGTGCTGTTTAGTAGGGCAATGAGGGTGGTTAGAACTAATGAGTCCCACTAAGGTGTGTATATAACCAATAAGTTGTGTTTAGGACCAATGATGGCCCAATAAGGTGTGTTTAGTAGGGCAATGAGGGTCGGTTGGGACCAATAAGTCCTAGTAAGGTGTGTCTTATATAACCAATAAGTTATGTTTAGGACCAATGATGGCCCAATAATGTGTGTTTAAGGGCAATGAGGGTCAGTTGGGACCAATGAGTCCCAATAAAGTGTGTATATAACCAATAAGTTGTGTTTACGACCAATTATGGCCCAAAAAGGTGTGTTTAGTTGGGACCAATGAGTCCCACTAATGTGTGTATATGACCAATACGTTGTGTTTAGGACCAATGATGGCACAATAAAGTGGGTTTAGGGACAATGAGGGTTAGTTGGCACCAATGAGTCCTAATAAGGTGTTTATATAACCAATAAGTTGTGTTTACGACCAATTATGGCCCAATATGGTGTGTTTAGTTGGGACCAATGAGTCCCACTAATGTGTGCATATAACCAATACGTTGTGTTTAGGACCAATGATGGCACAATAAAGTGGGTTTAGGGACAATGAGGGTTAGTTGGCACCAATGAGTCCTAATAAGGTGATTATATAACCAATAAGTTGTGTTTACGACCAACTATGGCCCAATATGGTGTGTTTAGTTGGGACTAATGAGTCCCACTAAGGTGTGTATATAACTAATAAGTTATGTTTAGGACCAATGATGGCGCAATAAGGTGTGTTTAGTAGGGCAATGAGGGTCGGTTAGGACCAATAAGTCCTAGTAAGGTGTGTATATAAACAATAAGTTGTGTTTAGGACCAATGATGGCCAAATAATGTGTGTTTAGTTGGGACTAATGAGTCCCACTAAGGTGTGTATATAACCAATAAGTTGTGTTTAGGACCAATGATGGCCCAATAAGGTGTGTTTAATAGGGCAATGAGGGTCGGTTGGGACCAATAAGTCCTAGTAAGGTGTGTCTTATATAACCAATAAGTTGTGTTTAGGACCAATGATGGCCCAATAATGTGTGTTTAGGGGCAATGAGGGTCAGTTGGGACTAATGAGTCCCACTAAGGTGTGTATATAACCAATAAATTATGTTTAGGACCAATGATGGCCCAATAAGGTGTGTTTAGTAGGGCAATGAGGGTCGGTTAGAACCAATAAGTCCTAGTAAGGTGTGTATATAACCAATAAGTTGTGTTTAGGACCAATGATGGCCCTATAAGGAGTGTTTAGTTGGGACTAATGAGTCCCACTAAGGTGTGTATATAACCAATAAGTTGTGTTTAGGACCAATGATGGCCCTATAAGGAGTGTTTAGTAGGGCAATGAGGGTCGGTTGGGACCAATAAGTCATAGTAAGGTGTGTCTTATATAACCAATAAGTTATGTTTAGGACCAATAATGGCCCAATAATGTGTGTTTAAGGGCAATGAGGGTCAGTTGGGACCAATGAGTCCTAATAAGGTGTTTATATAACCAATAAGTTGTGTTTACGACCAATTATGGCCCAATATGGTGTGTTTAGTTGGGACTAATGAGTCCCACTAAGGTGTGTATATAACCAATAAGTTATGTTTAGGACCAATGATGGCCCAATAAGGTGTGTTTAGTAGGGCAATGAGGGTCGGTTAGGACCAATAAGTCCTAGTAAGGTGTGTATATAACCAATAAGTTGTGTTTAGGACCAATGATGGCCCAATAATGTGTGTTTAGTTGGGACTAATGAGTCCCACTAAGGTGTGTATATAACCAATAAGTTGTGTTCAGGACCAATGATGGCCCTATAAGGAGTGTTTAGTAGGGCAATGAGGGTCGGTTGGGACCAATAAGTCCTAGTAAGGTGTGTCTTATATAACCAATAAGTTATGTTTAGGACCAATAATGGCCCAATAATGTGTGTTTAAGGGCAATGAGGGTCAGTTGGGACCAATGAGTCCCAATAAAGTGTGTATATAACCAATAAGTTGTGTTTACGACCAATTATGGCCCAATAAGGTGTGTTTAGTTGGGACCAATGAGTCCCACTAATGTGTGCATATAACCAATACGTTGTGTTTAGGACCAATGATGGCACAATAAAGTGGGTTTAGGGACAATGAGGGTTAGTTGGCACCAATGAGTCCTAATAAGGTGTTTATATAACCAATAAGTTGTGTTTACGACCAATTATGGCCCAATATGGTGTGTTTAGTTGGGACCAATGAGTCCCACTAATGTGTGCATATAACCAATACGTTGTGTTTAGGACCAATGATGGCACAATAAAGTGGGTTTAGGGACAATGAGGGTTAGTTGGCACCAATGAGTCCTAATAAGGTGATTATATAACCAATAAGTTGTGTTTACGACCAACTATGGCCCAATATGGTGTGTTTAGTTGGGACTAATGAGTCCCACTAAGGTGTGTATATAACTAATAAGTTATGTTTAGGACCAATGATGGCGCAATAAGGTGTGTTTAGTAGGGCAATGAGGGTCGGTTAGGACCAATAAGTCCTAGTAAGGTTTGTATATAAACAATAAGTTGTGTTTAGGACCAATGATGGCCAAATAATGTGTGTTTAGTTGGGACTAATGAGTCCCACTAAGGTGTGTATATAACCAATAAGTTGTGTTTAGGACCAATGATGGCCCAATAAGGTGTGTTTAATAGGGTAATGAGGGTCGGTTGGGACCAATAAGTCCTAGTAAGGTGTGTCTTATATAACCAATAAGTTGTGTTTAGGACCAATGATGGCCCAATAATGTGTGTTTAGGGGCAATGAGGGTCAGTTGGGACTAATGAGTCCCACTAAGGTGTGTATATAACCAATAAATTATGTTTAGGACCAATGATGGCCTAATAAGGTGTGTTTAGTAGGGCAATGAGGGTCGGTTAGAACCAATAAGTCCTAGTAAGGTGTGTATATAACCAATAAGTTGTGTTTAGGACCAATGATGGCCCTATAAGGAGTGTTTAGTTGGGACTAATAAGTCCCACTAAGGTGTGTATATAACCAATAAGTTGTGTTTAGGACCAATGATGGCCATATAAGGAGTGTTTAGTAGGGCAATGAGGGTCGGTTGGGACCAATAAGTCATAGTAAGGTGTGTCTTATATAACCAATAAGTTATGTTTAGGACCAATAATGGCCCAATAATGTGTGTTTAAGGGCAATGAGGGTCAGTTGGGACCAATGAGTCCTAATAAGGTGTTTATATAACCAATAAGTTGTGTTTACGACCAATTATGGCCCAATATGGTGTGTTTAGTTGGGACTAATGAGTCCCACTAAGGTGTGTATATAACCAATAAATTATGTTTAGGACCAATGATGGCCCAATAAGGTGTGTTTAGTAGGGCAATGAGGGTCGGTTAGGACCAATAAGTCCTAGTAAGGTGTGTATATAACCAATAAGTTGTGTTTAGGACCAATGATGGCCCAATAATGTGTGTTTAGTTGGTACTAATGAGTCCCACTAAGGTGTGTATATAACCAATAAGTTGTGTTCAGGACCAATGATGGCCCTATAAGGAGTGTTTAGTAGGGCAATGAGGGTCGGTTGGGACCAATAAGTCCTAGTAAGGTGTGTCTTATATAACCAATAAGTTATGTTTAGGACCAATAATGGCCCAATAATGTGTGTTTAAGGGAAATGAGGGTCAGTTGGGACCAATGAGTCCCAATAAAGTGTGTATATAACCAATAAGTTGTGTTTACGACCAATTATGGCCCAATAAGGTGTGTTTAGTTGGGACCAATGAGTCCCACTAATGTGTGCATATAACCAATACGTTTTGTTTAGGACCAATGATGGCACAATAAAGTGGGTTTAGGGACAATGAGGGTTAGTTGGCACCAATGAGTCCTAATAAGGTGTTTATATAACCAATAAGTTGTGTTTACGACCAATTATGGCCCAATATGGTGTGTTTAGTTGGGACCAATGAGTCCCACTAATGTGTGCATATAACCAATACGTTGTGTTTAGGACCAATGATGGCACAATAAAGTGGGTTTAGGGACAATGAGGGTTAGTTGGCACCAATGAGTCCTAATAAGGTGATTATATAACCAATAAGTTGTGTTTACGACCAACTATGGCCCAATATGGTGTGTTTAGTTGGGACTAATGAGTCCCACTAAGGTGTGTATATAACTAATAAGTTATGTTTAGGACCAATGATGGCCCAATAAGGTGTGTTTAGTAGGGCAATGAGGGTCGGTTAGGACCAATAAGTCCTAGTAAGGTTTGTATATAAACAATAAGTTGTGTTTAGGACCAATGATGGCCAAATAATGTGTGTTTAGTTGGGACTAATGAGTCCCACTAAGGTGTGTATATAACCAATAAGTTGTGTTCAGGACCAATGATGGCCCTATAAGGAGTGTTTAGTAGGGCAATGAGGGTCGGTTGGGACCAATAAGTCCTAGTAAGGTGTGTCTTATATAACCAATAAGTTATGTTTAGGACCAATAATGGCCCAATAATGTGTGTTTAAGGGCAATGAGGGTCAGTTGGGACCAATGAGTCCCAATAAAGTGTGTATATAACCAATAAGTTGTGTTTACGACCAATTATGGCCCAATAAGGTGTGTTTAGTTGGGACCAATGAGTCCCACTAATGTGTGCATATAACCAATACGTTTTGTTTAGGACCAATGATGGCACAATAAAGTGGGTTTAGGGACAATGAGGGTTAGTTGGCACCAATGAGTCCTAATAAGGTGTTTATATAACCAATAAGTTGTGTTTACGACCAATTATGGCCCAATATGGTGTGTTTAGTTGGGACCAATGAGTCCCACTAATGTGTGCATATAACCAATACGTTGTGTTTAGGACCAATGATGGCACAATAAAGTGGGTTTAGGGACAATGAGGGTTAGTTGGCACCAATGAGTCCTAATAAGGTGATTATATAACCAATAAGTTGTGTTTACGACCAACTATGGCCCAATATGGTGTGTTTAGTTGGGACTAATGAGTCCCACTAAGGTGTGTATATAACTAATAAGTTATGTTTAGGACCAATGATGGCCCAATAAGGTGTGTTTAGTAGGGCAATGAGGGTCGGTTAGGACCAATAAGTCCTAGTAAGGTTTGTATATAAACAATAAGTTGTGTTTAGGACCAATGATGGCCAAATAATGTGTGTTTAGTTGGGACTAATGAGTCCCACTAAGGTGTGTATATAACCAATAAGTTGTTTTTAGGACCAATGATGGCCCAATAAGGTGTGTTTAATAGGGTAATGAGGGTCGGTTGGGACCAATAAGTCCTAGTAAGGTGTGTCTTATATAACCAATAAGTTGTGTTTAGGACCAATGATGGCCCAATAATGTGTGTTTAGGGGCAATGAGGGTCAGTTGGGACTAATGAGTCCCACTAAGGTGTGTATATAACCAATAAATTATGTTTAGGACCAATGATGGCCCAATAAGGTGTGTTTAGTAGGGCAATGAGGGTCGGTTAGAACCAATAAGTCCTAGTAAGGTGTGTATATAACCAATAAGTTGTGTTTAGGACCAATGATGGCCCTATAAGGAGTGTTTAGTTGGGACTAATGAGTCCCACTAAGGTGTGTATATAAACAATAAGTTGTGTTTAGGACCAATGATGGCCATATAAGGAGTGTTTAGTAGGGCAATGAGGGTCGGTTAGGACCAATAAGTCATAGTAAGGTGTGTCTTATATAACCAATAAGTTATGTTTAGGACCAATAATGGCCCAATAATGTATATTTAAGGGCAATGAGGGTCAGTTGGGACCAATGAGTCCTAATAAGGTGTTTATATAACCAATAAGTTGTGTTTACGACCAATTATGGCCCAATATGGTGTGTTTAGTTGGGACTAATGAGTCCCACTAAGGTGTGTATATAACCAATAAATTATGTTTAGGACCAATGATGGCCCAATAAGGTGTGTTTAGTAGGGCAATGAGGGTCGGTTAGGACCAATAAGTCCTAGTAAGGTGTGTATATAACCAATAAGTTGTGTTTAGGACCAATGATGGCCCAATAATGTGTGTTTAGTTGGTACTAATGAGTCCCGCTAAGGTGTGTATATAACCAATAAGTTGTGTTCAGGACCAATGATGGCCCTATAAGGAGTGTTTAGTTGGGCAATGAGGGTCGGTTGGGACCAATAAGTCCTAGTAAGGTGTGTCTTATATAACCAATAAGTTATGTTTAGGACCAATAATGGCCCAATAATGTGTGTTTAAGGGCAATGAGGGTCAGTTGGGACCAATGAGTCCCAATAAAGTGTGTATATAACCAATAAGTTGTGTTTACGACCAATTATGGCCCAATAAGGTGTGTTTAGTTGGGACCAATGAGTCCCACTAATGTGTGCATATAACCAATACGTTTTGTTTAGGACCAATGATGGCACAATAAAGTGGGTTTAGGGACAATGAGGGTTAATTGGCACCAATGAGTCCTAATAAGGTGTTTATATAACCAATAAGTTGTGTTTAAGACCAATTATGGCCCAATATGGTGTGTTTAGTTGGGACTAATGAGTCCCACTAAGGTGTGTATATAACTAATAAGTTATGTTTAGGACTAATGATGGCGCAACAAGGTGTGTTTAGTAGGGCAATGAGGGTCGGTTAGGACCAATAAGTCCTAGTAAGGTGTGTATATAAACAATAAGTTGTGTTTAGGACCAATGATGGCCAAATAATGTGTGTTTAGTTGGGACTAATGAGTCCCACTAAGGTGTCTATATAACCAATAAGTTGTGTTTAGGACCAATGATGGCCCAATAAGGTGAGTTTAATAGGGCAATGAGGGTCGGTTGGGACCAATAAGTCCTAGTAAGGTGTGTCTTATACAACCAATAAGTGTGTTTTAGGACCAATGATGGCCCAATAATGTGTGTTTAAGGGCAATGAGGTTCAGTTGGGACCAATAAGTCCTAGTAAGGTGTGTCTTATATAACCAATAAGTTGTATTTAGGACCAATGATGGCCCAATAAGGTGTGTTTAGTAGGGCAATGAGGGTCGGTTAGAACCAATAAGTCCTAGTAAGGTGTGTATATAACCAATAAGTTGTGTTTAGGACCAATGATGGCCCTATAAGGAGTGTTTAGTTGGGACTAATGAGTCCCACTAAGGTGTGTATATAACCAATAAGTTGTGTTTAGGACCAATGATGGCCATATAAGGAGTGTTTAGTAGGGCAATGAGGGTCGGTTAGGACCAATAAGTCATAGTAAGGTGTGTCTTATATAACCAATAAGTTATGTTTAGGACCAATAATGGCCCAATAATGTATATTTAAGGGCAATGAGGGTCAGTTGGGACCAATGAGTCCTAATAAGGTGTTTATATAACCAATAAGTTGTGTTTACGACCAATTATGGCCCAATATGGTGTGTTTAGTTGGGACTAATGAGTCCCACTAAGGTGTGTATATAACCAATAAATTATGTTTAGGACCAATGATGGCCCAATAAGGTGTGTTTAGTAGGGCAATGAGGGTCGGTTAGGACCAATAAGTCCTAGTAAGGTGTGTATATAACCAATAAGTTGTGTTTAGGACCAATGATGGCCCAATAATGTGTGTTTAGTTGGTACTAATGAGTCCCGCTAAGGTGTGTATATAACCAATAAGTTGTGTTCAGGACCAATGATGGCCCTATAAGGAGTGTTTAGTTGGGCAATGAGGGTCGGTTGGGACCAATAAGTCCTAGTAAGGTGTGTCTTATATAACCAATAAGTTATGTTTAGGACCAATAATGGCCCAATAATGTGTGTTTAAGGGCAATGAGGGTCAGTTGGGACCAATGAGTCCCAATAAAGTGTGTATATAACCAATAAGTTGTGTTTACGACCAATTATGGCCCAATAAGGTGTGTTTAGTTGGGACCAATGAGTCCCACTAATGTGTGCATATAACCAATACGTTTTGTTTAGGACCAATGATGGCACAATAAAGTGGGTTTAGGGACAATGAGGGTTAATTGGCACCAATGAGTCCTAATAAGGTGTTTATATAACCAATAAGTTGTGTTTAAGACCAATTATGGCCCAATATGGTGTGTTTAGTTGGGACTAATGAGTCCCACTAAGGTGTGTATATAACTAATAAGTTATGTTTAGGACTAATGATGGCGCAACAAGGTGTGTTTAGTAGGGCAATGAGGGTCGGTTAGGACCAATAAGTCCTAGTAAGGTGTGTATATAAACAATAAGTTGTGTTTAGGACCAATGATGGCCAAATAATGTGTGTTTAGTTGGGACTAATGAGTCCCACTAAGGTGTCTATATAACCAATAAGTTGTGTTTAGGACCAATGATGGCCCAATAAGGTGAGTTTAATAGGGCAATGAGGGTCGGTTGGGACCAATAAGTCCTAGTAAGGTGTGTCTTATACAACCAATAAGTGTGTTTTAGGACCAATGATGGCCCAATAATGTGTGTTTAAGGGCAATGAGGTTCAGTTGGGACCAATAAGTCCTAGTAAGGTGTGTCTTATATAACCAATAAGTTGTATTTAGGACCAATGATGGCCCAATAATGTGTGTTTAAGGGCAATGAGGGTCCGTTGGGACCAATGAGTCCCAATAAGTGTGTATATAACCAATAAGTTGTGTTTATGACCAATTATGGCCCTAAAAGGTGTGTTTAGTTGGGACCAATGAGTCCCACTAATGTGTGTATATGACCAATACGTTGTGTTTAGGACCAATGATGGCACAATAAAGTGGGTTTAGGGACAAGGAGGGTTAGTTGGCACCAATGAGTCCTAATAATGTGTTTATATAACCAATAAATTGTGTTTACGACCAATTATGGCCCAATATGGTGTGTTTAGTTGGGACTAATGAGTCCCACTAAGGTGTGTATATAACCAATAAGTTATGTTTAGGACCAATGATGGCCCAATAAGGTGTGTTTAGTAGGGCAATGAGGGTCGGTTAGGACCAATAAGTCCTAGTAAGGTGTGTATATAACCAATAAGTTGTGTTTAGGACCAATGATGGCCCAATAATGTGTGTTTAGTTGGTACTAATGAGTCCCACTAAGGTGTGTATATAACCAATAAGTTGTGTTTAGGACCAATGATGGCCCTATAAGGAGTGTTTAGTAGGGCAATGAGGGTCGGTTGGGACCAATAAGTCCTAGTAAGGTGTGTCTTATATAACCAATAAGTTGTGTTTAGGACCAACGATGGCCCAATAATGTGTGTTTAAGGGCAATGAGGGTCAGTTGGGACCAATGAGTCCCAATAAAGTGTGTATATAACCAATAAGTTGTGTTTACGACCAATTATGGCCCAAAAAGGTGTGTTTAGTTGGGACCAATGAGTCCCACTAATGTGTGTATATGACCAATATGTTGTGTTTAGGACCAATGATGGCACAATAAAGTGGGTTTAGGGACAATGAGGGTTAGTTGGCACCAATGAGTCCTAATAAGGTGTTTATATAACCAATAAGTTGTGTTTACGACCAATTATGGCCCAATATGGTGTGTTTAGTTGGGACTAATGATTCCCACTAAAGTGTGTATATAACCAATAAGTTATGTTTAGGACCAATGATGGCCCAATAAGGTGTGTTTAGTAGGGCAACGAGGGTCGGTTAGGACCAATAAGTCCTAGTAAGGTGTGTATATAACCAATAAGTTGTGTTTGGGACCAATGATGGCCCAATAATGTGTGTTTAGTTGGTACTAATGAGTCCCACTAAGGTGTGTATATAACCAATAAGTTGTGTTTAGGACCAATGATGGCCCTATAAGGAGTGTTTAGTAGGGCAATGAGGGTCGGTTGGGACCAATAAGTCCTAGTAAGGTGTATCTTATATAACCAATAAGTTATGTTTAGGACCAATAATGGCCCAATAATGTGTGTTTAAGGGCAATGAGGGTCAGTTGGGACCAATGAGTCCCAATAAAGTGTGTATATAACCAATAAGTTGTGTTTACGACCAATTATGGCCCAATAAGGTGTGTTTAGTTGGGACCAATGAGTCCCACTAATGTGTGCATATAACCAATACGTTGGGTTTAGGACCAATGATGGCACAATAAAGTGGGTTTAGGGACAATGAGGGTTAGTTGGCACCAATGAGTCCTAATAAGGTGTTTATATAACCAATAAGTTGTGTTTACGACCAACTATGGCCCAATATGGTGTGTTTAGTTGGGACTAATGAGTCCCACTAAGGTGTGTATATAACTAATAAGTTATGTTTAGGACCAATGATGGCGCAATAAGGTGTGTTTAGTAGGGCAATGAGGGTCGGTTAGGACCAATAAGTCCTAGTAACAAATAAGTTGTGTTTAAGGGCAATGAGGGTCAGTTGGGACCAATGAGTCCCAATAAAGTGTGTATATAACAAATAAGTTGTGTTTACGACCAATTATGGCCCAAAAAGGTGTGTTTAGTTGGGACCAATGAGTCCCACTAATGTGTGTATATGACCAATACGTTGTGTTTAGGACCAATGATGGCACAATAAAGTGGGTTTACGGACAATGAGGGTTAGTTGGCACCAATGAGTCCTAATAAGGTGTTTATATAACCAATAAGTTGTGTTTACGACCAATTATGGCCCAATAAGGTGTGTTTAGTTGGGACCAATGAGCCCCACTAATGTGTGCATATAACCAATACGTTGTGTTTAGGACCAATGATGGCACAATAAAGTGGGTTTAGGGACAATGAGGGTTAGTTGGCACCAATGAGTCCTAATAAGGTGTTTATACAACCAATAAGTTGTGTTTACGACCAACTATGGCCCAATATGGTGTGTTTAGTTGGGACTAATGAGTCCCACTAAGGTGTGTATTTAACTAATAAGTTATGTTTAGGACCAATGATGGCGCAATAAGGTGTGTTTAGTAGGGCAATGAGGGTCGGTTAGAACCAATAAGTCCTAGTAAGGTGTGTATATAAACAATAAGTTGTGTTTAGGACCAATGATGACCAAATAATGTGTGTTTAGTTGGGACCAATGAGTCCCACTAATGTGTGCATATAACCAATACGTTGTGTTTAGGACCAATGATGGCACAATAAAGTGGGTTTAGGGACAATGAGGGTTAGTTGGCACCAATGAGTCCTAATAAGGTGTTTATATAACCAATAAGTTGTGTTTACGACCAATTATGGCCCAATATGGTGTGTTTAGTTGGGACTAATGAGTCCCACTAAGGTGTGTATATAACCAATAAGTTATGTTTAGGACCAATGATGGCGCAATAAGGTGTGTTTAGTAGGGCAATGAGGGTCGGTTAGGACCAATAAGTCCTAGTAAGGTGTGTATATAAACAATAAGTTGTGTTTAGGACCAATGATGGCCAAATAATGTGTGTTTAGTTGGGACTAATGAGTCCCACTAAGGTGTGTATATAACCAATAAGTTGTGTTTAGGACCAATGATGGCCCAATAAGGTGTGTTTAATAGGGCAATGAGGGTCGGTTGGGACCAATAAGTCCTAGTAAGGTGTGTCTTATATAACCAATAAGTGTGTTTTAGGACCAATGATGGCCCAATAATGTGTGTTTAAGGGCAATGAGGTTCAGTTGGGACCAATAAGTCCTAGTAAGGTGTGTCTTATATAACCAATAAGTTGTATTTAGGACCAATGATGGCCCAATAATGTGTGTTTAAGGGCAATGAGGGTCTGTTGGGACCAATGAGTCCCAATAAGTGTGTATATAACCAATAAGTTGTGTTTACGACCAATTATGGCCCAAAAAGGTGTGTTTAGTTGGGACCAATGAGTCCCACTAATGTGTGTATATGACCAATACGTTGTGTTTAGGACCAATGATGGCACAATAAAGTGGGTTTAGGGACAATGAGGGTTAGTTGGCACCAATGAGTCCTAATAAGGTGTTTATATAACCAATAAGTTGTGTTTACGACCAATTATGGCCCAATATGGTGTGTTTAGTTGGGACTAATGAGTCCCACTAAGGTGTGTATATAACCAATAAGTTATGTTTAGGACCAATGATGGCCCAATAAGGTGTGTTTAGTAGGGCAATGAGGGTCGGTTAGGACCAATAAGTCCTAGTAAGGTGTGTATATAACCAATAAGTTGTGTTTAGGACCAATGATGGCCCAATAATGTGTGTTTAGTTGGTACTAATGAGTCCCACTAAGGTGTGTATATAACCAATAAGTTGTGTTTAGGACCAATGATGGCCCTATAAGGAGTGTTTAGTAGGGCAATGATGGTCGGTTGGGACCAATAAGTCCTAGTAAGGTGTGTCTTATATAACCAATAAGTTATGTTTAGGACCAATGATGGCATAATAATGTGTGTTTAAGGGCAATGAGGGTCAGTTGGGACCAATGAGTCCCAGTAAAGTGTGTATATAACCAATAAGTTGTGTTTACGACCAATTATGGCCCAATAAGGTGTGTTTAGTTGGGACCAAAGTGTCCCACTAATGTGTGCATATAACCAATACGTTGTGTTTAGGACCAATGATGGCACAATAAAGTGGGTTTAGGGACAATGAGGGTTAGTTGGCACCAATGAGTCCTAATAAGGTGTTTATATAACCAATAAGTTGTGTTTACGACCAATTATGGCCCAATATGGTGTGTTTAGTTGGGACTAATGAGTCCCACTAAGGTGTGTATATAACCAATAAGTTATGTTTAGGACCAATGATGGCGCAATAAGGTGTGTTTAGTAGGGCAATGAGGGTCGGTTAGGACCAATAAGTCCTAGTAAGGTGTGTATATAAACAATAAGTTGTGTTTAGGACCAATGATGGCCAAATAATGTGTGTTTAGTTGGGACTAATGAGTCCCACTAAGGTGTGTATATAACCAATAAGTTGTGTTTAGGACCAATGATGGCCCAATAAGGTGTGTTTAATAGGGCAATGAGGGTCGGTTGGGACCAATAAGTCCTAGTAAGGTGTGTCTTATATAACCAATAAGTGTGTTTTAGGACCAATGATGGCCCAATAATGTGTGTTTAAGGGCAATGAGGTTCAGTTGGGACCAATAAGTCCTAGTAAGGTGTGTCTTATATAACCAATAAGTTGTATTTAGGACCAATGATGGCCCAATAATGTGTGTTTAAGGGCAATGAGGGTCTGTTGGGACCAATGAGTCCCAATAAGTGTGTATATAACCAATAAGTTGTGTTTACGACCAATTATGGCCCAAAAAGGTGTGTTTAGTTGGGACCAATGAGTCCCACTAATGTGTGTATATGACCAATACGTTGTGTTTAGGACCAATGATGGCACAATAAAGTGGGTTTAGGGACAAGGAGGGTTAGTTGGCACCAATGAGTCCTAATAAGGTGTTTATATAACCAATAAGTTGTGTTTACGACCAATTATGGCCCAATATGGTGTGTTTAGTTGGGACTAATGAGTCCCACTAAGGTGTGTATATAACCAATAAGTTATGTTTAGGACCAATGATGGCCCAATAAGGTGTGTTTAGTAGGGCAATGAGGGTCGGTTAGGACCAATAAGTCCTAGTAAGGTGTGTATATAACCAATAAGTTGTGTTTAGGACCAATGATGGCCCAATAATGTGTGTTTAGTTGGTACTAATGAGTCCCACTAAGGTGTGTATATAACCAATAAGTTGTGTTTAGGACCAATGATGGCCCTATAAGGAGTGTTTAGTAGGGCAATGATGGTCGGTTGGGACCAATAAGTCCTAGTAAGGTGTGTCTTATATAACCAATAAGTTATGTTTAGGACCAATGATGGCATAATAATGTGTGTTTAAGGGCAATGAGGGTCAGTTGGGACCAATGAGTCCCAGTAAAGTGTGTATATAACCAATAAGTTGTGTTTACGACCAATTATGGCCCAATAAGGTGTGTTTAGTTGGGACCAAAGTGTCCCACTAATGTGTGCATATAACCAATACGTTGTGTTTAGGACCAATGATGGCACAATAAAGTGGGTTTAGGGACAATGAGGGTTAGTTGGCACCAATGAGTCCTAATAAGGTGTTTATATAACCAATAAGTTGTGTTTACGACCAATTATGGCCCAATATGGTGTGTTTAGTTGGGACTAATGAGTCCCACTAAGGTGTGTATATAACCAATAAGTTATGTTTAGGACCAATGATGGCGCAATAAGGTGTGTTTAGTAGGGCAATGAGGGTCGGTTAGGACCAATAAGTCCTAGTAAGGTGTGTATATAAACAATAAGTTGTGTTTAGGACCAATGATGGCCAAATAATGTGTGTTTAGTTGGGACTAATGAGTCCCACTAAGGTGTGTATATAACCAATAAGTTGTGTTTAGGACCAATGATGGCCCAATAAGGTGTGTTTAATAGGGCAATGAGGGTCGGTTGGGACCAATAAGTCCTAGTAAGGTGTGTCTTATATAACCAATAAGTGTGTTTTAGGACCAATGATGGCCCAATAATGTGTGTTTAAGGGCAATGAGGTTCAGTTGGGACCAATAAGTCCTAGTAAGGTGTGTCTTATATAACCAATAAGTTGTATTTAGGACCAATGATGGCCCAATAATGTGTGTTTAAGGGCAATGAGGGTCTGTTGGGACCAATGAGTCCCAATAAGTGTGTATATAACCAATAAGTTGTGTTTACGACCAATTATGGCCCAAAAAGGTGTGTTTAGTTGGGACCAATGAGTCCCACTAATGTGTGTATATGACCAATACGTTGTGTTTAGGACCAATGATGGCACAATAAAGTGGGTTTAGGGACAATGAGGGTTAGTTGGCACCAATGAGTCCTAATAAGGTGTTTATATAACCAATAAGTTGTGTTTACGACCAATTATGGCCCAATATGGTGTGTTTAGTTGGGACTAATGAGTCCCACTAAGGTGTGTATATAACCAATAAGTTATGTTTAGGACCAATGATGGCCCAATAAGGTGTGTTTAGTAGGGCAATGAGGGTCGGTTAGGACCAATAAGTCCTAGTAAGGTGTGTATATAACCAATAAGTTGTGTTTAGGACCAATGATGGCCCAATAATGTGTGTTTAGTTGGTACTAATGAGTCCCACTAAGGTGTGTATATAACCAATAAGTTGTGTTTAGGACCAATGATGGCCCTATAAGGAGTGTTTAGTAGGGCAATGATGGTCGGTTGGGACCAATAAGTCCTAGTAAGGTGTGTCTTATATAACCAATAAGTTATGTTTAGGACCAATGATGGCCCAATAATGTGTGTTTAAGGGCAATGAGGGTCAGTTGGGACCAATGAGTCCCAATAAAGTGTGTATATAACCAATAAGTTGTGTTTACGACCAATTATGGCCCAATAAGGTGTGTTTAGTTGGGACCAATGAGTCCCACTAATGTGTGCATATAACCAATACGTTGTGTTTAGGACCAATGATGGCACAATAAAGTGGGTTTAGGGACAATGAGGGTTAGTTGGCACCAATGAGTCCTAATAAGGTGTTTATATAACCAATAAGTTGTGTTTACGACCAATTATGGCCCAATATGGTGTGTTTAGTTGGGACTAATGAGTCCCACTAAGGTGTGTATATAACCAATAAGTTATGTTTAGGACCAATGATGGCGCAATAAGGTGTGTTTAGTAGGGCAATGAGGGTCGGTTAGGACCAATAAGTCCTAGTAAGGTGTGTATATAAACAATAAGTTGTGTTTAGGACCAATGATGGCCAAATAATGTGTGTTTAGTTGGGACTAATGAGTCCCACTAAGGTGTGTATATAACCAATAAGTTGTGTTTAGGACCAATGATGGCCCAATAAGGTGTGTTTAATAGGGCAATGAGGGTCGGTTGGGACCAATAAGTCCTAGTAAGGTGTGTCTTATATAACCAATAAGTGTGTTTTAGGACCAATGATGGCCCAATAATGTGTGTTTAAGGGCAATGAGGTTCAGTTGGGACCAATAAGTCCTAGTAAGGTGTGTCTTATATAACCAATAAGTTGTATTTAGGACCAATGATGGCCCAATAAGGTGTGTTTAATAGGGCAATGAGGGTCCGTTGGGACCAATGAGTCCTAATAAGGTGTGTCTTATATAACCAATAAGTTGTGTTTAGGACCAATGATGGCCCAATAATGTGTGTTTAAGGGCAATGAGGGTCAGTTGGGACCAATGAGTCCCACTAAGGTGTGTATATAACCAATAAGTTATGTTTAGGACCAATGATGGCGCAATAAGGTGTGTTTAGTAGGGCAATGAGGGTCAGTTGGGACCAATGAGTCCTAATAAGGTGTGTTTATATAACCAATAAGTTGTGTTTACGACCAATTATGGCCCAATAATGTGTGTGTTGAGGGTAGTTGGGACCAATGAGTCCCACTAAGGTGTGTATATAACCAATAAGTTATGTTTAGGACCAATGATGGCGCAATAAGGTGTGTTTAGTAGGGCAATGAGGGTCGGTTAGGACCAATAAGTCCTAGTAAGGTGTGTATATAACCAATAAGTTGTGTTTAGGACCAATGATGGCCAAATAATGTGTGTTTAGTTGGGACCAATGAGTCCTAATAAGTGTGTATATAACCAATAAGGTGTGTTTAATAGGGCAATGAGGGTCGGTTGGGACCAATAAGTCCTAGTAAGGTGTGTCTTATATAACCAATAAGTTGTGTTTAGGACCAATGATGGCCCAATAATGTGTGTTTAAGGGCAATGAGGTTCAGTTGGGACCAATGAGTCCTAGTAAGGTGTGTCTTATATAACCAATAAGTTGTGTTTAGGACCAATGATGGCCCAATAAGGTGTGTTTAATAGGGCAATGAGGGTCGGTTAGGACCAATAAGTCCTAGTAAGGTGTGTCTTATATAACCAATAAGTTGTGTTTAGGACCAATGATGGCCCAATAATGTGTGTTTAAGGGCAATGAGGGTCAGTTGGGACCAATGAGTCCCAATAAAGTGTGTATATAACCAATAAGTTGTGTTTACGACCAATTATGGCCCAATAAGGTGTGTTTAGTTGGGACCAATGAGTCCCACTAATGTGTGCATATAACCAATACCTTGTGTTTAGGACCAATGATGGCACAATAAAGTGGGTTTAGGGACAATGAGGGTTAGTTGGCACCAATGAGTCCTAATAAGGTGTTTATATAACCAATAAGTTGTGTTTACGACCAATTATGGCCCAATATGGTGTGTTTAGTTGGGACTAATGAGTCCCACTAAGGTGTGTATATAACCAATAAGTTATGTTTAGGACCAATGATGGCGCAATAAGGTGTGTTTAGTAGGGCAATGAGGGTCGGTTAGGACCAATAAGTCCTAGTAAGGTGTGTATATAAACAATAAGTTGTGTTTAGGACCAATGATGGCCAAATAATGTGTGTTTAGTTGGGACTAATGAGTCCCACTAAGGTGTGTATATAACCAATAAGTTGTGTTTAGGACCAATGATGGCCCAATAAGGTGTGTTTAATAGGGCAATGAGGGTCGGTTGGGACCAATAAGTCGTAGTAAGGTGTGTCTTATATAACCAATAAGTGTGTTTTAGGACCAATGATGGCCCAATAATGTGTGTTTAAGGGCTATGAGGTTCAGTTGGGACCAATAAGTCCTAGTAAGGTGTGTCTTATATAACCAATAAGTTGTATTTAGGACCAATGATGGCCCAATAATGTGTGTTTAAGGGCAATGAGGGTCCGTTGGGACCAATGAGTCCCAATAAGTGTGTATATAACCAATAAGTTGTGTTTAGGACCAATGATGGACCAATAAGGTGTGTTTAATAGGGCAATGAGGGTCGGTTGGGACCAATAAGTCCTAGTAAGGTGTGTCTTATATAACCAATAAGTTATGTTTAGGACCAATGATGGCCCAATAATGTGTGTTTAAGGGCAATGAGGGTCAGTTGGGACCAATGAGTCCCAATAAAGTGTGTATATAACCAATAAGTTGTGTTTACGACCAATTATGGCCCAATAAGGTGTGTTTAGTTGGGACCAATGAGTCCCACTAATGTGTGCATATAACCAATACGTTGTGTTTAGGACCAATGATGGCACAATAAAGTGGGTTTAGGGACAATGAGGGTTAGTTGGCACCAATGAGTCCTAATAAGGTGTTTATATAACCAATAAGTTGTGTTTACGACCAACTATGGCCCAATATGGTGTGTTTAGTTGGGACTAATGAGTCCCACTAAGGTGTGTATATAACTAATAAGTTATGTTTAGGACCAATGATGGCGCAATAAGGTGTGTTTAGTAGGGCAATGAGGGTCGGTTAGGACCAATAAGTCCTAGTAAGGTGTGTATATAAACAATAAGTTGTGTTTAGGATCAATGATGGCCAAATTATGTGTGTTTAGTTGGGACTAATGAGTCCCACTAAGGTGTGTATATAACCAATAAGTTGTGTTTAGGACCAATGATGGCCCAATAAGGTGTGTTTAATAGGGCAATGAGGGTCGGTTGGGACCAATAAGTCCTAGTAAGGTGTGTCTTATATAACCAAGAAGTTGTGTTTAGGACCAATGATGGCCCAATAATGTGTGTTTAAGGGCAATGAGGGTCAGTTGGGACCAATGAGTCCCAATAAAGTGTGTATATAACCAATAAGTTGTGTTTACGACCAATTATGGCCCAATAAGGTGTGTTTAGTTGGGACCAATGAGTCCCACTAATGTGTGCATATAACCAATACCTTGTGTTTAGGACCAATGATGGCACAATAAAGTGGGTTTAGGGACAATGAGGGTTAGTTGGCACCAATGAGTCCTAATAAGGTGTTTATATAACCAATAAGTTGTGTTTACGACCAATTATGGCCCAATATGGTGTGTTTAGTTGGGACTAATGAGTCCCACTAAGGTGTGTATATAACCAATAAGTTATGTTTAGGACCAATGATGGCGCAATAAGGTGTGTTTAGTAGGGCAATGAGGGTCGGTTAGGACCAATAAGTCCTAGTAAGGTGTGTATATAAACAATAAGTTGTGTTTAGGACCAATGATGGCCAAATAATGTGTGTTTAGTTGGGACTAATGAGTCCCACTAAGGTGTGTATATAACCAATAAGTTGTGTTTAGGACCAATGATGGCCCAATAAGGTGTGTTTAATAGGGCAATGAGGGTCGGTTGGGACCAATAAGTCGTAGTAAGGTGTGTCTTATATAACCAATAAGTGTGTTTTAGGACCAATGATGGCCCAATAATGTGTGTTTAAGGGCATTGAGGTTCAGTTGGGACCAATAAGTCCTAGTAAGGTGTGTCTTATATAACCAATAAGTTGTATTTAGGACCAATGATGGCCCAATAATGTGTGTTTAAGGGCAATGAGGGTCCGTTGGGACCAATGAGTCCCAATAAGTGTGTATATAACCTATAAGTTGTGTTTAGGACCAATGATGGCCCAATAAGGTGTGTTTAATAGGGCAATGAGGGTCGGTTGGGACCAATAAGTCCTAGTAAGGTGTGTCTTATATAACCAATAAGTTATGTTTAGGACCAATGATGGCCCAATAATGTGTGTTTAAGGGCAATGAGGGTCAGTTGGGACCAATGAGTCCCAATAAAGTGTGTATATAACCAATAAGTTGTGTTTACGACCAATTATGGCCCAATAAGGTGTGTTTAGTTGGGACCAATGAGTCCCACTAATGTGTGCATATAACCAATACGTTGTGTTTAGGACCAATGATGGCACAATAAAGTGGGTTTAGGGACAATGAGGGTTAGTTGGCACCAATGAGTCCTAATAAGGTGTTTATATAACCAATAAGTTGTGTTTACGACCAACTATGGCCCAATATGGTGTGTTTAGTTGGGACTAATGAGTCCCACTAAGGTGTGTATATAACTAATAAGTTATATTTAGGACCAATGATGGCGCAATAAGGTGTGTTTAGTAGGGCTATGAGGGTCGGTTAGGACCAATAAGTCCTAGTAAGGTGTGTATATAAACAATAATTTGTGTTTAGGACCAATGATGACCAAATAATGTGTGTTTAGTTGGGACTAATGAGTCCCACTAAGGTGTGTATATAACCAATAAGTTGTGTTTAGGACCAATGATGGCCCAATAATGTGTGTTTAGGGGCAATGAGGGTCAGTTGGGACTAATGAGTCCCACTAAGGTGTGTATATAACCAATAAATTATGTTTAGGACCAATGATGGCCCAATAAGGTCTGTTTAGTAGGGCAATGAGGGTCGGTTAGAACCAATAAGTCCTAGTAAGGTGTGTATATAACCAATAAGTTGTGTTTAGGACCAATGATGGCCCTATAAGGAGTGTTTAGTTGGGACTAATGAGTCGCACTAAGGTGTGTATGTAACCAATAAGTTGTGTTTAGGACCAATGATGGCCCTTGATGT
>JBCNJP010010527.1:0-21780 GCA_039602395.1 Deinandra increscens subsp. villosa
ACAGATTCTACCATGAATGCTAGGAAATCTAATACTTTTAGTTCTGCACCTCCTACAACATTTATTGCAGGTAAATCTGAAACTTCTAGTTTTTCTGCTGGCTGTAATGTTTCTGTTCCTAGTTCTTCGACTCAGAATGCTTTGTCTGCTCAAACTGCCATGATTATAATGCTTTAATGTCTGCGTTAGTATCTTCATATTTTGGGGTTATTACCGGTGCTGTTAGTAATGTTGACTTGACAAATGAAAGTTACGATCAGGTAGATTATGATCATTTGGAAGAAATGGATTTGAACTGGCAATATGCTATGTTGGTTCGAAGAACGAAGAAATTTTTCAATATAACTGGCAAGAAAAGATTGAATCAGGATGGAAAAATTGGATTGGACAAGTCAAAGGTTAAGTGTTATAAGTGTCCTGTTTATGGACATTTTGCACGAGAATGTCCAATTTCATTTGAAAACAAGCTGAAGTTTGGTCAACATGCTCATTTGGTTATTCATTCACCAAATGCAGCTCCCAAGGTTGAAGAGAAATCTGTTTCTTTTGATGAAAAACTGACAGACACGTTTTGGCATCCAAATGAATTTGCTTGGAATGCAGATTCTGAAGCAAAAATGAAACATGCTCCATTTACTATATTGCATTGACTGCTCTTCATGATGATGATGATAGTATTTTGACTGATTCTGATTCCAATTCGACAATATCAATGATCAAAGAAGTTAAAGTAAAAGAATCAAAATGTCTTCAATGTATAAAGTTGGGAAAGAAGAATGCAACTCTTATGAAAGATTCTGAGTTATTGTCTGGAGAAATTGTTGTTCTAAAAAAGGAACTGGATGAATTTCAAAAGAAATATTATGAATTGGTTCATGTCCATGAGGACATTTTGATAGAAAAGAGTAAGTTGGCAGAAGAATGTGAGAAAGCCAAAGCTGAAGCGTTGGATGCAGCTCAAGATTTTGAGAATTTATTTGAAAAGAGTTATCCAGTTCAACAAAAGTATGAAAAGGCGAATGCTCTTATTGTTGAGTCTGCAGCTACTATTGAGAAACTTCAGATCAAGATTTCTATGCTTCCAGATGAAAATGGTCTTTATCAAGATAAAAATGAAGTTTTGACAAAAGATGTTGAAATTTATAAGAAGAAAAGAGGAAGTGTTTTTGAGGAATTATTTGCTGAATGTGAGATCCGGAAGTTACAAACATATGAACATGATGATATCAATGCAAATTTCATCAAGTCACAAAAAGAAGTGTTTGATGCTCAACAGCAAATCTCTGAATTGAAGTTGGAAATTTTGGAGTTAAAGAGGCAAGTGAAGAATTGCAATTTGTCACCGACATTGTTGAATTTCTTATACAAACAGGATCGGGGAGAAAACAGTTCTAAGAAAGATGATATTCATATGGTTCCTCAACCAGTGGATTCATCTAAAGCTACAACTGCTCCGCTTGATCCTAAAGACAAATTGCAAGATTATTCGAAGTTTGCCACTCCATCCAAGAAGAAGAAGTCAAAGTCTAAGAAAAAGGAAAAGTCTTTGGGTGACGCTCCTAAGTTTAGCTCAAAGTCTATTTTTCTAGAAAATGAACAAGTTTTTGATAAAAGTGGTGCAAGTACTTCATCTGCAACTGAAGAAGACAAAGTTTTGGTTGAAAAGAATAAACTGAAAGACATCAAAGATAAAATCACTAGAGAAGTTAAGGGGGGAGATGCTTCTGGTTCTTCTTCAAGTTCATCAAACACTCTAGGTTTCAAACACAGAGGCTTGGGTTATGAGGTCAAGGAAGCACCGACCCAAACTAAGAAGCCATAAAAAGCTAAGCAGATTTCAAAAGTTAAAGTTCAAAAGAAATCACCTCCTCTGAAAGAAAAATCTTATTATTCTGGAAGGTCATCATCTTTAAGGAGTCCATCTCCTAGGTATGATTCATATGATGATTTATTTGATAACTTTGATTCTGAACATTCATCTGGTTTTCAAAATTCAAAGAACTTTTTTCAAAAGTGCTTAAATTTCGAGAAAGACTTTGTTATGCATGTCGTCAACCTGGACATCTTGCTGCTGATTGTCCGACGACTACATATATTCACAATACTGCCAAATATGTGGATAACAAAGGTCAGATTATTGATGAACCATGGTCTCCACCGATCAAATCAATTCATAAGTCGTCTTGGTCTAAACCGAGTACGCCAGTTGATACTGATTCTGGTTCTGATAAAAAATCAAAAGCTTTCAAAATATGGAAACCAAAGATTGTTTCCAAGGCCAACAATGATTTTATGGAAGACACCAGGCGACCCGACGCTGTTTAATCGGGTCGATCCCAGAGCGACTAATGTTTTATTTGGTGTCAGCAGGTATTTCAGGAAGACCTATCGGTGATTGGAAAATTGCTGATTGTGAAATATCTGTGATAACTTAAATTGATTTTCCAAATCAATCCTGTTTTCAAAATGCTAGACGGCAACAAGTATTCGTGTTGGTTGATCAATTTCTGATTTGTTTTTGTACTCCGTCTCATTTTGAGGGGGAGTTTGTTTTTGCAAAAATAAAAAAATAGTGTGTTGTTTTGCAAAAATTAAAAATGAAAATCTATAAATAGAGTTGTCATTTTTAGGGGGAGAAATTTGAAAGGACAAAAACATTGAAAAATGAAAAAATCCCAAAACATTGAAAAATGAGAAATTGTATCCGACATGATTGGGAAATGATGGTACATTGGTTGACATCGTCTGACTCATGGATAAAATAGATGAAAAAGCCACAAGACCATTTGATTGATGTGTAAGGTAGGCTCGGCAAATCAGAAAGTATTCAAATGTGATATACACTAAATCTGATGTTTGACCTAGTGGACAACATCTTGATGCATATCTCACGATATATCAAGAAAAAGATGTGTGAAAAATAAAATGAGAAGTCACTGCGAATACATGTGTTCATTTTGCAAAGATTTAAACTTGTTTGATTTTCTTTATTTTGTCAAACGACCGGACTTTCTCTGCGTGCTCACAAGGCCGACCTGATTGTTGTTCGTTTGACGTTCTGCTTTATTTTCTTTGGTGTTTCGTATAACTTATCGGACTTTCTCTGCGTGTCCACAAGACCGACCTGATTATTTTTGAGTTATACAATTTCAACTTGTTTTATTTTCTTATTTTGTTAAATCTGAGGCCTTATCTGCGTATCGAAAGATCGACCTGCAGGTAGACGATTTAATGTTCTTATTTCTTTTTGCATGGAACACAGTTGACTATATCATGTATACAATCACTATATCTGCAATCGACATGGCTTATGTTCTACAATAATCGAAATTGAAATGTAGTTCAGCATGTTATGTTCAATATGATCCCAAGTTGTGATCTTTCTCGTAAAAGACAAAAAAGTGTCTGATTCTTTATTGCATTTACATTTCTTATCAGAAAATACCAAAAAGATTTTAGGTGTGTTTTGATGTAAAGTTTTTAAAAATCGAAAGTTTTTATTTCTTATTTCTTTTCGATTGCTTAACACGGAATACGAAATCAATTTCAAAATCAAAATATCTTGGAGTCTCGAACAGACGTTTTGCGCCAAGATTATTTATGTTGGCAGGTTTCTATGTGGAAAAAGAACATCAAAACTTCAAGTCTTCTGAAGATTGTTGATAAAGAGATTACACATGATGCAATATCAAGTATTTAAGATTGAACTCATTGTCAAGTTGAGGGAGAGTTTGATTGAAGATACAAGATAAAAGCTGCACATGCCGAGGGGGAGTTTGTTAGTACCTAGTTCCTGATCGTCATGTGAAGTATCAAGTACAAGACAAGATGTGAAAGAATGGTTCTGGCCAAACCCTAGGCGAACTCTAGGTTCGGACCGGGCGAACCTTGCTGAACCTGAGGTTCGGACAATCGTGGTTTAGCTAGTATAAATAGACGTCTTGTGTTGTATTCAGTAAGGTTCTTGGTCAAATCTTCTATGTGACATTCTGTGTAAACTCTCTGTGGTCCAATACAAGCTTCATTGTATTTACTCTTGTGTTCACTCTCATTTTACATTGATTTCAATACGATTGAGTAGACGATCATACGCTCAGGCATTTTTACTGTCGAAAGGAATCATCAAAGACGTCGTTATCCAAGTCGATAATGTTAATATCCCATCCGATTTCATCATCCTTGATGATACCCCCTTAGTTTTCAGAAAACCCCTCTTAGAAACCTGGCGATCTGTGACTAGCCCTGACAACATTTAGATGACACTCCGACTTGGAAATCACATACTTTCTATGAAGGTTGAGATATCCTTAGGATATCCTGCATCTAATGACCCTCCTTGCCGGTAATAAGTAGAAGAAGAAGAACTTACCTAGAAAGTCCTGGAAGAGGAGAAAAATCCATCTCCTGATTTTGATCACTCGATGCCTAAGCCGGTCCAAGCTAATCAAGCGAACCCCGAAACAGAAAATTCTAATAGCACGCCGACATCTGCAGACTCAACCGCTCTGGAATTAAAGGAACTCCCAGAACATATGGAGTACGCCTTTTTGAACGACGATCGCAACTCACCGTTGATCATTTCTGCACGCCTAATCTCACAAGAAAATGAAGCATCACTTGTTGTTTTGCGTATGCACAGAAACGCTATTGCATAGAAGCTCTCGGATATCAAAGGAATTGGCACATTAATTTATACACATAAAATTCTTATAGACGACGTATATAAACCCGTTGTCCAGCCACAACGAAGGGTAAACCCCAATGTTCAAGAGGTGGTAAAGCAAGAAGTCGTCAAACTTCTGGACGCCGGACTTATATACCTCATATCTGATAGCCATTGGGTTAGCCATGTTCAGTTGGTACCTAAGAAAGGTGGGATGATTGTCATAACCAACGAAAAAGGCGAAATCATTCCTACTCGTACAGTCACTGGCTAGAGAGTCCGTATAGATTATAGAAGGCCAAATGACGCCATCAGAAATGACCATTTCCCTCTGCCATTCATAGACCAAATGCTCGAACATTTGTCTTAATATATGTACTGTTGCTTTCTTGACGGTTTCTCGGGGAATTTTGAAATTCCGATAGACCCAGAGGACCAAGAGAAAACAACATTCACATGCCCATACGGCACCTTCGCCTATAGGCATATGCCTTTCAACTTATGTAATGCTCCCACTACCTTTCAGCGTTGCATGGTTGCCATCTTCCGTGATATGATCGAGAAATCCATGGAGGTTTTCATGGATGATTTTTCGGTTTTTGGCAAGTCGTTTGAACATTGTCTGCAAAATCTGGAGAAAATGCTCGCCCGATGTGAAGAAACTAACCTGGCCCTAAATTGGGAAAAATGTCATTTTATGGTTCAAGAAAAGCATAGTTCTTGGTCATAAAGTTTCCTAGGCCGGATTAGAGGTAGACAAGGCCAAAGTATATATTATCTCTCGTCTACACCACCTTCTTCCGTCTGTGATATTCGCAGTTTCCTCAGACACACGAGATTTTACCGTCGTTTTATCAAAGACTTCTCCAAGATCTCAAGGCCTTTGACAAAACGGCTCGAAAAATAACCGGTCTTCAATTCCGACCAAGATTTTTTGGAAGCTTTCACCCTCCTTAAAGATAAACCGGTACATGCACCAATCATGACTGCACCAGACTGGTCTCTTCCATTCGATTTCATGTGTGATACAAGTGATTACGTTGTGGGGGCAGTGCTAGGTCAACGATATGAGAATCATTTCCATCCCATTTACTACGCTAGTAAAACGCTTAATGATTCCCAAGAAAACTACACAGTTACTGAAAAGGAATTATTGGCAGTGGTATTTTCTTTCGATAATTTTGTCATATATGGTGTTATCCAAAACTATCATTTTCACATATCATGTTGCTATCAAGTATCTCTTCAAAAATCAAGACGCTAACCCACGACTCATTCGTTGGATCCTTCTGCTTCAAGAATTCGACATTGAGATTCGAGACAAGAAGGGTGCTAAGAACACCCCCGCATATCACCTGTCAACACTCGAAAGCGATGCTCAATCTTCAGGAGGGGGGGGGAGATAAATGAAAGATTTCCAACAGAATATCTCGAGAGGGTATACTCTTCTATGGAACCCAGGTTTGCAGACATGGCAAATTACTTAGCGAGTGGTTTTGTACCTAGAGGGTTAACACATCAACAACGAACAAAATTCTTCGCTGATGCAAAACACTTTATGTGGGAAGACCCATATCTATTCAAGATATGTGCCGACCAACTAATCAGAATATGTGTATATGGTTCCGAGACCACTAGCATACTCAAGCACTGTCACTCTGGACCATGTGGTGGTCATCACGGAGCCAACTCCACACGAAAAGTCATTGACTCTGGATTCTATTTGTCGACCATATACCAAGATGCTCACAGAATGGTATGAACTTGTCACGCTTGTCAAAGGACTGGGAACATCTCCTCGCGCAACGAGATGCCTCAGAACAATATCTAAAACTATGAAGTCCTCGAGGTATGCGGATCATTACCAACTTCTAGAGGAAACAACTACATCCTTATGGCCGGGACTAAATTTCCAAATGGGTTGAAGCTAAAGCTTTACCTACAAACGACGGCCAAGTAGTTGTTAATTTTCTCAAGAAGTTGTTTTCTAGATTCGGAACTCCTAAGGCACTAATCAGCGACAGCGATACACACCTTTCTGTAACCATTAAATGGAAAGAGTTCTATCTCGCTTTGGAGTAATCCATAGAGTCTCGACAGCCTACCATCCCCAAAAAAATGGTCAAGCTGAAGTTACTAACCGAGGCATCAAATGAATTTTAGAAAGAGCGGTTGGTAATCACCGGAGGATTGGGCTGACAAACTCGATGATGCTCTATGGGCATTTCGAACTGCCTACAAAAATCCAATGAGAACTACCCCATATCAAATGGTTTATGGCAAAGCCTGCCATCTTCCTGATGAATTGGAGCATAAAGCATATTGGGCCCTTCGCACTATAAAAATGGATCTACAAAAAGCAGGTCAGCATCGGCTCGGTCAACTCACCGAACTCGAAGATTTACTCGGTCAAGCTTATGCGCACTCCAGCATCTATAAAGACCGAACCAAGAATTACCATGATTCGCATCTAAAGAAGCTAAGGAAAATTCAAGAGGGGGATAGGGTCTTTTTATACAATTCCCGTTTGAGGCTTCTTCTTGGAAAGCTAAAGTCTAGATGGACGGGACCATACACAGTGACACTTGTTTACCCATACGGTGCTATTGATATACAAGGAACAGATGCTTTATCATACAAGGTCAATGGTCACCGCCTTAAACTCTATGAAGGTGTTCTATATTACAACAATGAAAACCTTCCACTAGAGGAGGACCAACATAGTGTGTCCTCGGGCCCGGCCTAGGACCCGGAAATAAATCTAGGCCACTTATCCATAGTTAAAAGTAGTTAGGAATAAAAATCAAAATTTTCTGGTCAATGTTAGTTTGACACGCCCCGTGTTGAGTTTGGCATGCCCCATGTCATAGTCCACAATAGTGTCAGCCGGAAATTTGGAATTTTCTGATTGACTGATAGTATGGCACGCCCCGTGCCAAACCCGACAGAAGCTGTATTTAATAGCTTCTTAGCTTCATTTGACTCACATTCTTCCCCCACCACTTACAAGCAAGGAGTAGGACAAGTACTCACACATACCCAACTAGGTAACCTCCATTTTGTCAATTCCTTTTGATATTCTGAACATCTCCAAAAGTGGGAATGAACATGAAGAACGTTCATGCTCTTCATGTGTCCATCTTATATTTTTTTCTTTTGTTTTCATGAAAATGTTAAGCCATATTATATAAAAACACATAAAAACTTCACTTTTGAGTGTTATAAACTCATCTAAAACACTTGAAAATTATGGCTATACATTCCTTTAAACATCTTTTGATGTTAAAACATGGAAAATCAAGAAAATAAGGAAAACCAAGAAAACAAAGAAAACCATGACTTCAATTTTTTCAAGGTAAAAAAAATCCACCTGACAGCATAACACACCCCGTATTAAACTTGGCATGGGTCGTGTCATGCCTACCACCTTGCATGTGAAATGAATTTTGCTGATTTTTCAGTTATGATGGTTTCAGATGGAACCAACAACATCAATGGAACTCCCCCCATGATCAACACCCTCATTCACCAATGCATGACCCTTTCACCCGATCTCGATGAAGCTTACGAAATGGATTGGAGATGAATGAAAGGATCAACTTCTTAACGATTGCATTTGAGTTCCTTGTAGGTTGCCTCGCTGACCTTAGCGAGAGGCTTGCACCAGTACTCGAACCTCGGTTTGTCACCTCGGATGCCCTATGGCCCAAGGAGGAAGTGGGAGAGAACACCACCCGAGAGCCTTATGATAGTGACTACATGCTCGTTACTGCCCTGATCCTAGACGACTTTGTTGATGATTTTATCATCAACCTAGCTAACGATGATAGTGTTCTCTACCTCCCACACGAGCTCGGCGGTCATTAAGGAGGCGAGCCCTTGAAGTAACTTGTAGGAAGCATGAATAAGTAGCTTAGGAAGATTGAATTATTTGTTTGTGATGTTGGTGGTATGTGAGCTACGATATTCTGAAACAGAAATATTTTGATGGATGTTTTTATTACATTTGGGTTTGATCTTAAAACCAATTGTAATTTGTAAAACATCTAAGTAGGAAATATGTAATTTAACTAGTAGTTAATCTAGTAGTTAATATTTAGTAGTTATTGTTTTTCTTTATTAGTTCAATCTTTTTAAGCAAGTTGAATAGGTACCGACTCCTTTGATATGCTATTTGGACCGGGAGGTGACAAGGATGGCATGGTAAGAATTCCACGGGTTCGTTTGTAAGAAAACTGAGGAAGTGTTGCCCAAACTTTTTCCAACCCAAACTATTTTTATTGTTTATTGCCTCTCTTTTTACTGACGTACGGGTACATTGAGGACAATGTACATTTTAAGTATGGGGACAAGAAAATCAGGGAAAACGTTTTGAGGACTTAAACATTTGCTTTGTCCAGATTCAAGCCTTACACAAAACTCTTTAATAATGGGCCTTAGTATCACCTAAATTTTTCAAAAAAGTTTGATGTCTTAAACGGAACAAAGGCGCGTAAAGTCTTCCTCCAACTTGTAAAAGCCTCAAATTCCATTGAATTATAAGAATTTTTTGAAAAAAAATTGAAATATTACTTTATGACAAGTGGATCAAATTTATTTTTGAATAAATTTATATTTCCCCTTCTCATATCCAGTGAGAATTTGAGCCTATTATAGCATGATCACCTATAAACATGCTTGTTTCTTCCTCAATCGAGAGAAACTTGATGATTCGACAGAGGTAGAACTTGACACGTGAATACGTTCCATAATGGAAAAAGTTGGAAACACATATCTTAAATGATTGATGCACCTAGGATTTTTCCCACCTTCTATCTCTCAAAACCCCCATGTTCCTTCACTCCATAAACAAATTCCCCCTAGTTCGCTCCTTTGAGCCTAAACCTTTTTATTTATAACCCCATTTTGCTCTTGCAAATCTCCCCTCTTGTAAGAACAACCTATCCTTCTTTAAATTTCAAATTCATTTTCATAAACAGCGGTTGTTTTATAAATCCAAATTCAATGACTTTTCTAGTTTCAATAAAGGCTTCGATGTTGATCCAAGGGTCATGGATCCTCACCGAGTTGCTGTGTAAAAAAAATGAGATTTTACTTGAACAAAGGGAATTTTAAACATGTTCCCATGATTGAATAAAAAGAGCAGTCAAAAAGCTCTAAAGATAATCTATTTTTTTGAAAAGTCATATATACTTGGATTTTCGAAACAAAACGCTAATTTACACTTTTTGCCCTTAATTTTAAAATACATATCCAAACCCTACCCCTAAGCCTACCCTTTCAAGCCCTCATGATATCTATGTGTATCCCAGTGAGATCTGTGGAGGTTCGATTGCATGTCAAGCCTATGCTCTCTGATCGTCTTCGCCCAGGTATGAGTGTTTACCCAAATAATCAGATAAAACCCTAAGTGCTGAGTGATCATTCATGAGTCTATAAATTTATTTAGAAATAAATTTTAGTAGGCTTTTCATAATTTTTTGTATTTCAAATAAACAAGAAAAAGTGAAAATAATCCAATGGAATGAGAAATTAAAAAAAAAAAAGACGGAGGACTACTTTTATACTGTACAGTACATATAAGGCACAAGCTGATGAAAACATTAGGGACACCAGGCCTATCTCATGTAGACTTTTGCTTGAGGACAAGCAAACGTTTAAGTGTGGGGATGTTTGATATGCATCAAAATATACATGTTTTTATATTAATGATCTCCCACTTTTTGGTTTATTTTTTAGTTACTAACATCGAAACAAAGCCATTTTGTCTTCTTTTTGGTTTTTCTGATAAACAAAGATGGAATCACAAAGGAACGAATTATGGACAAAAAAGAGATAAAAAAAATACAAAGCTCCAAGATTCTGCTAGTTCGGCACGCTCCGTGCCAAACCTCAAGACTTGGTTCTGACTCAGCTCTGCATCACACGACCCCCCTGACATGACACGACCCTCTCATGCCCCTAGTGCCCGACAGAGCATGGCTCGTGCTAGACCTGGAAACTACCTATAAAAGGAGCTCTCCTTCTCCATTAGACTTTTCTCAATTCTTCCTTCTCTCTTTTAGCAAAGTTGAGCCATTTGGAGTTTTTAACGTTTTGTAATTAAGTTTATAAGAAATACAACTTAATTAAGAATTTGTAAGTTTTTGTCTATGAAATCTTTTTCTTCTCTTAAGCAAATATTTAAAGTCATGCTTGGCTAAACTCTTATAATTATATGGGAAGTAACAAGTCTATAGTGGGTTGGTTAATGACTTTATAAACTCGCTTGAGGTGTGTTTAATGACTTTATGAAAAACCTTTTTATTGAAAGTGTATTGTTAACCTTTTGAACCAGACGTGCTCTACGTATCACAGACCATTTGAGGGGTTGAAATCTCATCAACCGGACTTGTGACACCCGGTTAGGGAACGATGCATGATCCTTCAGGTGACTCGCGTCCCATGCTACATGATACGTTCGGGATCCTTATGTCTATGTAAGCAAACCCAGCTAACCATGCAGATTCGGGCTAAAAGTAATTGGTTGGGAATAGGGGTTGGTAATATTTTGTCACTTCACGAAAGATGATTAGGTACTTTTTTGTGAACTTGGCTCTGGTTACGCTTGACATGCATATGTGGAGAGCGATGCATGAAGGACACGAACCTTAGTCCCTTAAAAAGATCCTTTTCATAATAAAATAATCCGGTACGCAGGGTTATTCCCCTGCTGGTTCATGACGGCGCATCGAGTGTAACGGTTGTCTGACCAAGGGGCCCTACAATTAAGTGGCATTACACCACTATGTTTGTTCGCTAGTAGCACCTTTCCTCAAGGTTCCTACTCCCTGCAGACGATTACTTGTGTGAATGGTGATACCAGCCCTAGAGTCCGAAAGGCGGCTGGTTGCCTGCTAATGAATAATCTTGAGCGAGATTATAAAAAATCATTCAGTCTTCCTCAACCATTGATATGTTCTCTCAAGTAATACTAACTTCGATTTACATTAATTAAAACATACCATCTTATTAGAATTTTATTTTTATTTTCTGAAACTTTCTAACTCTAAAAGTCTAAATCCGGTTAGATGTTGACAGTAGACTGAGTATCCAAAGTTCCCATTTTCTATTGTGTCCTTGAACGATCCCAATTCAATTTACCACTACTATACTGCTCCACGATGGGTGCACTTGCCCATGTACTATGGTGAAATAGTGGTTGTGAAGTAAATCGTGTTTATAAATTTAAAAGCTTAAAGCTGCTAAAAAGGTATGAAAAATATTGTCATATTTTATATATACCTCAGCACACACCATGTGAATGATTATTTATGTGTATTCATGACTACATGTGTATTTAGGCTTCATTTTGGTTATGGGCCTTGACCCGATTTGCCTAAGGGTTGGAATTGGACTTTGGCCCAAAAGGGCTTATGTTAGGTTTTGTAGAATGAGTTTATGCAAATGGGATTAAAAAAAATCAAGCTATGATAATATGCATTTTGCAAAAATATGTGTAACCTAAGTGTTTGGGTTAAAATATAACATCGATGGTTGTTATGTATTATGAGTATTGGGTCATCGAATAATAGAAAATGATTATCACTTAAATACTTATATAGTTCAAGTGATTAGGAAAACTAGGTTGTGTTATAAATGAATTATCGTAAAAGGCCAGGTTTATATTTAAAATAAATATATGTTATACAAGTTGGCTCGGATGTAATCCCGATTACTAACCCGCCCGTATAACCTTCTGGATCATACCGTATACCTATTTGAACTTACCAGACCCATAGACTTGAGGCCCAATAGAAAGGGTATTGGGCCTGTTCCTAATCCGTAGCCCAACTGGATGCACTTCGGGCTTCTGGTTTGGATAACCCATCGGCCCAAATGTTATAGCACCCGAGAGGGTTTCTGGTCCCAAATATTTTATCCGATAAGCGACCCGATGGATCAAGCTTCACCCGGTGAGGTTGGGTTGTGGATCTGACCCGATCAGTGTTATGCTTAGAACTGTTTCAATTACTGACCCGACCGGTTTGGTGTGACCCAAAGCTTGGCTGGGTTCTCGGTCCATTCCAGTGGGCCTACTAGGCCTGTGGTCATACTAGATTTAATTGTATTACCCGATGTTAGATTAATGTGACACTTATCGGGGTTTTAATATATGGTTATACAATAAGCAAGTAAATATATTCATATGCACATTGGTTTTGGTATTTCAATTACAATGAAACTTTTAGACAGTGGTATTTATTAAAAGAGTAAACTTCGTTTTTAGTCCCCAACGTTTGCACATTTTAACAATTTTAGTCCCAACTTTTTAAAAATCCCGATTTAGTGTCTCAGATTTCATTTTTTTTTCAATTTTAGTCTCAACGTTAACAGTTGTTTAAAGAGCCGTTAGATTGTCCTCATGTGGTCCCCACATGATGTGTACTTTTGTCATTTTCGTTTGTTTTAACTCATACTTTAAAACAAACGGAAATGGCAAAAGTACACCTTATGTGGGGACGACACGAGAGCAGTCTAATGGCTCTTTAAACAAATGTCAACGTTGAGATCAAAATTGAAAAAAAAATTAAAATCTGAGACACTAAATCGGGATTTTTAAAAAGTTGGGACTAAAATTGTTAAAATGTGTAAACGTTGGGGACTAAAAACGAAGTTTACTCTTATTAAAATATGTGTCTAGAGGATATGACATGCATGTAGATACATATAAATATACCTACGGGTTTGGATCTATGTGTCTATCCCGATTATATCAAGGTGACTTGATAATTGGATTGTATCCATTATCATGGATTTGATCTAGTTTTATTGAGAATGTGACAAGCATATATATGTTATGGATTTGTTGCTAGTTAATCCTAGTTACATGCTGAGTATAGAGCACATACATGTAGATGTGTAGCATAGATAGATTAAGGTGCATACATGTGAGGGATTGTTAGTGCATGCGATAACTCTAGTTTGATTTGTGTGCATGTGATTAGGTGGTGTTAGTTTTAATGATCATATTGCATGTATGCAACAGGATTAGAGTGTTAAAGTGTGTGTGATTCATCTATATCTTAACCAGTTTGGAAGGATAGAAAACGATGAGTTAATGAAAGGAGACGGGAACTAAATGATTCGAGGCAATACCTTTGGAGGTTGTGAGCGTGAGGTGGATGGAAGCCTTCCATCAGCCTTGAAGAGTTCCATGAGTACATTGGCAACTTTTATGGAAGCCGTGACCATTGGTTGTAATGCCGTGGGTGGTAGTACCTTTGGATGTTGTGAGCGTGAGGTGGATGGAAGCCTTCCATCAGCCTTGAAGAGTTCCATGAGTACATTGGCAACTTTTATGGAAGCCGTGACCATTGGTTGTAATGCCGTGGGTGGTAGTACCACGGCCTTCTTGGTCATGTATCCTAAGTTGGTAGCTAGGGAAGTGTTGTGGTGACGGAGTGATGGTGGTGAGGTGAGGAACTCGTAGCTAAGGGAGGATAAATGGAGGAGAGGGATTGGCTCATATGTGTGACAAAGTTTCACTTTGGTATCTTATGTTTAAGATTTTTTTTTTTAAATTTGGTCCTAAGGATGATAAGATAGTCAGATTTGGGCATTGGGCTGGATTGGGTTTGTGGGTGTAACCGGTTTATGGCCCAAATGTTTATCGGGTTCCATTTATTTAGCCAGCCCAATGGGTTTAGGCCTACATGGTTAATTAGTCGGCTACGGCCCATTAAGGGGTTGGATAAGGCCCATACACTTAAATATAAGTCTTTGGCCCAAACTTCGAGTTTTATGGGACCTTGGTGACCCGGAAACTCTTAATGGGTTTATTGGGCTTTTACGGCCCAATTATAGCAAGTAAACCAATCTATTGAGCGTTGTAGTCCATGATGCACTTTATTGGGCCTTGGTGGGCCACAAATGTTTGATTGAGCTTACTATATGCTTAACGGGGTTAAGGTTGAGCTATTGGGCTTGATAGGTGAAAGATGGATAGTATTGAGAACTAGAATTGAGAGGGGTTAAGATTTCTAGACGGGTGATCATGTCTATGAATGTGTTTGTGTGTATGCAATATATATTTGTATTTATTGTTGTTTATAGTTCATCTATCCTTATAGTGAATGACACAATTATCAATAAAATGGCGCGAAATTATACTTTGAAAAATATATGGGTATTTCTTGGTGTCGGTGTAACACTCTGCTACCTGCTTCTGCCATCACCCTTACAAACAACGATATGAAATCAAGTTTGAACATCATCCCAGCCTCGTCACTCTCCTTCACTATCTTCTTTATAACTTGAACCTGTGAGATGTACTTTTGGGGGTATCATGCTTTCCAATTTGTACCAATTGGGGGGAGCTTTTTCTTTGTTTATACTTCTAGGTCAGTCGTGGCGGACCTACCTATAGGAGATGGGGTTCGTCCGACCCCCATGAAAAAAACGAGTTTAGTGTTATATATACGATAAAATTATGACCGACCCCTAAGAAATTTTTTGATTGACCCCCATGAATATTAATCAACAACCCAAAATGGAAAAAAAAGTTAAGAAGATGATGAATAGAGAAATTCTCCATCCTTTTTTTGTTTAGAGTTATAGGTAGTTTAAAGGAGAATGAAAAAAATTTTGGAGAAGAAGGAAAAAAAGAAAAAAGAAAGTAAGTTAATGTGGGTCCAAGGACTATAGTTTTGTCGATTTCATTTTTTGTTTGCTTGCGAATATTACAACCTACATTTTGTACTTTAGTCATTGAAAAATGTGTACTACACACAATTTAGTTTATGACAACATATGGCTGAGATATCATAATGAAAACGGATAAAACATAAAAACATACTTTCTTGAATCTCTTTCTTAACTTCAATTATAATTTAATTTATCTTTTAAATATCAGCTTAGTTTAATTTTAGTGTAGATGCATTATAACCAACTAAACCAATCAACAACTAAAGGACTTTTAGCTTGATGATTAATAAAGTGTCTTGAATTCAAGTTCCATAATTAAATAAGTGATAAAAAAATTACTGTTAAAAAAAACTAAACCAGTCAACATCTCTTCAGAATTTGCTTATTTAGTCATTTTGATACGAGAATAAAAATTAAGAAATTTTTATAGCATTGTTCCTTTTCTATTGGCTTTTAATATAAAATAATTTATTATCTGACTTGGCCCGACCCAACTCGAATCGGTGCGAAAATTAAATATTTAGCGATAGATAGTTGACCTTCAAAAATTTTCGACCCCCATGAAAATATTTCATGGCTTCACCACTGAGGTCAGATCCTTGATTTTACAGCCCAAAAAATTGTGAGATCTTTTCATCATCTATCTTGTCTTTATCTCTCCGAGGTAAATTTCCAAATTTTCTAGATTGAACTTGTCCACTATAAATGCCCTAACTTCCCGGGTATACCGTCCACTCTTAATTTTAGGATACCCATTCACATTTCTCTTACCGATGCCCTCTGATTTCTTGTCAGTTTAGTAACTGATTTGTACAACTCTTGTTGTACTGACCGTGTCCTCAATAAAACCAATCATAGGCATGTTTTCCTACATTCTCATTCCCTTTAGCAACGCCTTTTCATGCACCCCTCCTGCCACTTTTTTCTTCCTTACCTTTCTTCGGTTTTTTATCTATATAGAAGCTAAATGTTTAATACAACTAATGCATTTATAATGTGTAACAACAATCATACGCGTATCTCAACATAATGTATTTTTTAAATTTTATTGCACATGTGTAATATTACATTGTTATTATTGCACATGTGTAATAATGTCATTTAACATTACGTTTTGTCATAACAACATGATTTTATTCTATTTTGTATTAACGTACTTTCAGGGATGCCCTTGATTGACTCGTTTTCCGGATCGTAGTCTTCTACCTTTTTCTTTCTTGTCCTAAGTTTTCTATTCGGTTTTTGCTCGACTGATTTTACATCCTTCTTCACAACCTCAGGATCTGTGACAAACATGCTACACTTGCGCTTAAAAATATAAATTACAATAATGCACATGGAACTTAAGTCTATTACACATGTGCAGTAATCTTAACATGCGTATTATTATTGGTTGTTATATACAGTTTTTATTCCACTTGTTTAATATTTATTGTTCTTACCTGATTTCATTGGTTTTTTATACAAGTGTAAATGGAACTGAAGATACTTGCACATGTAGAGTAATCTTAACATGTATATTGTTATTTGTGGTTATATATAGTTTTTATTGCACATGTGTAATCTTTATTGTTCTTACCTTATTTCTTTTGTTTTTTAGCTTCCTGCCCCCCTTCCTTCATTCGCAGCATTTCTATCTGCCCGCCTTTTTGTCCTGGCTTCAAGTTTGAGTTGTAACAATTAATAAGATTCAGTTAGTATTAATAATGCATTTTTTTTATTTTATACATTTTGTGACTTAATCCATATATTACCTTCTTTTTCCTTCTCGATATCCCTATCGAAGTCGTTATATATTATTTCATCAGATGATGGACCCACATCGTCTCCACCGTTACCTTCTTCTTCATCATTATCATTGTCTTCATCATCGCCACTTTCTTCATCGTTGTCTTCTTCACCTTCGTCGTTGTTTTCTTCTCCAGTCCGTTCTTCATCTCGACTTCATTTTCTGATTCACTGTTTTCACATCTTCCCCGTCTTCTTCTGAGGCACTTTCAGACTATTCATCTTCTGATTTCTTATCATCCCCTTCCGCTTCATTGTTTTCATTTTTTTTTCAACTTTTTTGTTTGTGGTCACCTTTTATCATTTTCTTGCTTGTACACAACCTTCAGAGGCTTTACTGTCGATTTTTGTGTGATGAACACGTTTGAATGTATAGTTGTTGTCATTCTGAATTGCACCGTTTAATTGTAATTATAAAAAATGATCCTTACAAAAGTGGAATTGTTCATATTGGTTTTAGAACATATTCTTACTTTTTTCGGAAGCTCCATTTGCACCTGAATAAAACACAAAGCCAAATAAGTATTAATAAGAAGGTATTTGTTAATGTCATTTCACTTAGGCTTATTGGATTTAAATAATCCTAACTATTATCAATTGGCCGATAATAATCCCAACTGAGGAAATGTTTTTTAACGAGCCAAACTTTTAACCTATTTTCCTCTGGCAGTCTCAAACTAATGGTTTGTTAACGGTGTTAAATTTTGATGACGTGGCATGTCTAGGTGGCCTTTTTAATATGATGTGGCAACATGAAGGGGCATTTCCGAAAATAAAAAAGACGAGGGACCATTTTTGTAACTTTAAAAAAACCATATTTTAAGACCTAATCCCCACCCACCGCCACCACCATAATCGCCGACAAGTACTACGGTGGGAAAACCCGAGGCGGAGGTCGAACCAATAGGTTGGGGGGGGGGGGGAGGGGTTTAACTGGTGTTTTTTTCCGGCCCACCATAGTGGCGGAGGTTGAATCAGGGTCGCCATTTCCGGCGCACCATAGCGGCGGATGTTGAACCAGGTCAAACTAGGGTCGCCATTTGTGGCAGCTTATCGCAACCTGGGCGGCGTCTGGCTCCAATTCTGTCCTCCAATCAATAGGTTGTGGCCCCATTTGGGCGTCTTCCTCAAGTTGCAGCGCCGCCTTCACGATATTGCCGGATTTCGGCTGCCGGAATTCGAAAAACGGTTAAGAGTTCTGATCTCTTCTCTCTCGATGGCAGCTACACAAATGAGAAGAAACAAATACCCCCTTCTCTTTTTAATTTTTACAAATACCGCCTATGTTGACACATCATCATAAAAATCGGACCAAAATAAAGGGAAAAAAATAAATGCCACATAGACATGCCACGTCATCAAAATTTAACACCGTTAACAAACCGTTAGTTTGGGACTGCTAGAGGAAAATAGGTTAAAAGTTTGGCTCGTTATAAAATATTTCCTCAGTTGGGATTATTATCGGCCAATTGATAATAGTTGGGATTATTTCAATCCAATAAGCCTTTCAGTTATAATGCACATGTGTAGTTTAATTCAAGCTAAACTACATGTATAATGCACATGTGCATTAATCTATAATGATTATACTATAATACACATGTGCTTATTGTAGATTTTACGACATTTCAAGATTATTGCACATGTTAAATTATTTTGACGATCGCATTATTTGTGTTAATTAAGTAATGCACATGTGTATTATTTGTTTACTCAAATTTATTTAAGTTTTTATAAAGAGAGGAACGGTACTCTATTTTTTTTTTCAAAAGTTTGTGAATTATAAAGTATCATTGGACTCCTCTATTTATGAACATGTCGTGATGATGAAGGTCCATCGTGTCCATCTGGTTGAGCTAGGTCTCCCCATACTTGGGTGTATGGTGTTGGACATTGTCCTTAGTTAACTGCCCGAATGTTATCATATTCATGCGATCAACTGTTCAATGGAAACACTGGACCAGCTTATAGCACTTCTACCATGTCCTAAAATCAGGACCCACATTCGATGTGCTTAGGGTCAAAGATGGAGGTGTCAAGAAGAAATCCAAAACTAAAGCTCATATGGTCAAAGGCATGAAAGCAGAAAAGCCGAACCTGCCACCTCTCATGGAGCGCATATTCTTTGAATGCAATGAGGCGAGACATTGCAAACGCAACTGTACCATTTATATTGCAAAGCTGAAGATGACTAGAAGCTCTCAAGAGAGCTCCTCATCAGGATATGTCAATAAATGTTATTGAACTTTTCACTGTTTCCTCGAATACATGGGTATTTGATACTGGATGTGGTCATCACATTGTTAATATTTTGCAGGAACCTAAGAAGTAGAAGAAACTGAAACAAGGCGACATAGAGCTTATTGTAGCTGATGGAAAGAATACTATTAGGTTGATTATTTGTAACCGTAAAGTTAAAAGGCATATGTGTATATTAGCTTTTATCACTTTTAAGATTATTGCACATGTGTAATTGTTCATATAGTTACCTAATTAAATGAATTAATTTAAATTACACATGTGTAATATAGATTTGATTACCTTTAAAACATTAATGCACATGTGCATTTATCTTATTTGTAAGAACTAAAACAAAATGCACATTGTTTTGGTCAAAAAATGCCTAAGCAATTAGTTGATCAAACTTTGTAAGTGAGGAAAAAAGCGTCAAGGAAGGTGGGGTCAAGAATCCTCTTGACGCGCAAAATGCGCGTCATCTTCTTCTTGACGCGCGAACAATGACGCGCATTTTATGACGCGCAAAGCGTGTCATAAAAGGCGTGTCAAGGAAGCCCCCGTCATAAATCTGTTTATGACACGCATTTTTGCGCGTCATGATTTTAATTTTTTTTATAAAAAAAATATTTTTTTCTAGTATCACTAATTTTCACATTTAAATAATAATTAACCTCATAATACAAAATAAAACACACTTATAGCAAAATAATGCATTTCATATATATAGCAACATTACAAAGTTAACATGAGTTTACAAATAATTTGGTATGCTAACACAATAAACCTATCTTCCTCATACGGACTCCAATTGAGGTGATTCAAAAGGCTAGAGACTCGTCTCCATGTCCTTTACCATATCATCCGGCTAAACCGATCAAAATCAGCCGCTACAATGGCCAGAAATTGCAATTGTGACCTGATGGGTGCGTTTTGACCCGTTAAGCTTGTTTTGGTCATATCTTGGTCATACGAACTCAGATTGGGGTGATTCAAAAGCCCACGGATCCGTATTAAAGTGCATCATCTGTAGCAATCAAAGTCTTGTAAAAAAGAGGGCACATGAAACCTGGTTTCAGTAGTAGCTTGAAAATTAAAAAATATTGTTTCATCACATCATTTGTAATCTAGACATCATTGAAAGGGTGACTAACAGAAAAGAATATAGTCACATAACATGTTGATATTTGAAATGGAAATGAAACAACCTATATAATTTTAAATTGATTATAAAGTAAAAAGTTACTCAAGTTACAACCAAAATCCAAACTATGAATAGAAACATTAAACAAAAATATTCCTTAATCATGGAAAAGATGAAACTTACCATGGTATTAGCTCTATCTGGACGACCAAAATCTTCTTTCACAAGGGTCCCCATCTTCTCCTGTGCCAAAAAAAAAGATCATGTCTAAACTGAAATCAACAGGAGATACAAAAAGTAACAAATCATGCTTTTACATTTGCTACTTTTGCTTATGGTAAAACAGATTTCAAATTTTCAAGTCATCACAACACACACACCAATTATGAATGTGGACATTTTGTTACTACAATATGACTCCTGTTGCACACTGATAATTTTTGAGGACTTAAAGGCTAAATTTTGAAACTTGTGTTGAGAACCTACTAAATTTTTTGAAACTTTTAAGGGGTCTGCCATTGTTGGGTTGTACACAACCAGGATTTCTAAGGTACATCCCAATAATGCAATGAGAACATATTAATTTTTAACCTAAGCAGCATGTGGGTGTGTTATTTACCAGCTGCCTTTACAGCAACAGCTTCTTGAAATACATCAGTAACAAATAAGATTTTTTGATGGCCTATGAACTCCAAGTGATTCTGATATTTCAACATAGCTTTTTTGTTTCTTTCTTGTTCCTGTCAACAAACAACATAAACTTAGATTTTGTTAATGAACGCAAAAAACAACAGTTCAGAAACAGTAATATAAATTATCAATTACCCCACTGTGGTGTCAAAATATCCACACAAGTAATTCCTTAAGTCCACATAATCTGTATAACCAAATAACAGCCTCTGTGCCAATCTGCTACCACTTGAATAAATGTACACCTGATGAAACTCAGCCCATTTCACCATTGAATAAGATAAATTACTATAACTAGATGATTGCCCGCCACGCGTTGCCGCGGGTTTGTGTTTTTGTTCTAATTTTCTGTCGCTGAGATTTATTTTCGTTGCATGATTATGGCAGGAACTAGAAGTTAAAGTCTAATATCAACCTCTTCATTGGTACAAAACATGTGGTAGCAGCTTGAGGTGCTCAAAATTAAGCTAGTCATATTGTTGTTACCAAAATTTAAATGTAAGGTAGCCTAAGCTTAGAAAAGGTCATGGGTCTTTGGTACGACCTCATGCAAAAGATTCAGGTTTAAAGGTCA
>JBCNJP010010529.1:0-15000 GCA_039602395.1 Deinandra increscens subsp. villosa
ATATAGCTCTTGTAACTCATTTGGTGCTAAACGATAAGGTGCACGAGCAATAGGTGCTGCTCCAGGAGCAAGATCAATCTGAAATTCGACTTCTTGATGAGGCGGTAGACCTGGAAGATCTTCCGGAAAGACTTCAGGAAAATCCTTCACGATCGGGATATCTTCAATTCTCTTCTCCTCATTTGTTTTCTCTGAAATGTTCGCAAGAACAGCAAAATGTCCTTTACGCAAACACTTCTGTGCCTTGAGATAAGATATCACACCCATAACCGTACCACACTTTTCTCCTTGAACTGAGAGCAATTCTCCACTAGGCAACGGTATCCGAACAATCTTCTCATGACAAACGATTTCAGCACGATTCTTGGATAGCCAATCCATTCCCACAATGACATCAAAACTTCCCAAGGAGATGGGCATAAGGTCTATTTCTAATTTATGGCCAGCCAATTCCAATTTACAGTCTTTAACTAAATGGGTAGACTCAACAAGTTTACCATTAGCAAGTTCAACTACGTATTTAGCATCTAAAGGAGTCATGTTGGCATTTATCATATTGCTAAATTTAGTAGATATGAAGCTTCTATCAGCACCAGTGTCAAACAAGACTAGAGCATAGTATCCGTTAAGAGAAAACTTACCGGTAACGACATTTGGATCTGCCCTAGCATCTCCCGAGCCTATGACAAAAGCTCTACCTCTGGCACCATTTCCACCGTTGTTCCCATTGTTGTTGTTATTATTGCCATTGCGATTGCCAGTGTTGGTGTTATTGTTGTTATAGTTGTTGTTGTTGTTGTTTCCACCGTTGAGCTGAGGACAATTCCTCTTTATGTGGCCTTCCTTACCACAATTAAAACAACCTTTAGGGGCTTCAGCATCCTGAACTTGTTTCCCATTATTTTTAACCCTACAGGTTTTGGACTGATGACCCTTCTTTCCACAATTTGCACACACATAAGAGTCACACGCACCATAGTGATGGAAACCACACTTGTTACAACGCGGGGAATTTCCCATGTAAGATGATCCTCCTTGGCCGCCTCGGCCTTGATTGTTCTGCTTCTGGTTGTTTGAGGAGAAATTCCTAGAATTATCAAACTTGCGATTCTGGTTTTGGTGATTCTGCTGATTGGAAGACTTGTTTCCAGACTGATTCCCAGAATTATCCCACTTTCTTTTGTTATCAGAGGTTCCAGTAGTTCCTTTCTTAGGAGGTAAGACTCCTTGTTCAACTGCTTGATTGGTGAGCCTATTAGCAATCCTTACAGCATCACGAATAGTCACAGGGTTTGAAGCAGTCACCATTCCCTGGATTTGAGGTACCAAACCCTTGATATACAGCTCGATTCTTCGGTAAGCAGGTGTGGCGATTCTAGGACACAAATTCGCAAGAGAATTCGAGCGAGTAGTGTAAGCTTCAATGTCCGACCCCTCCATCTTGAGGTTATACAGCTCAGTTTCTAATTTCTGGATCTCGTCCCGTGGACAATACTCTTCTTGCAAAAGTTCCTTGAATTCAGCCCAAGGCATGGCATTAGCTTCTTCAATCCCCAGCATCTGCACCTCAGTCTTCCACCAGGTGAGAGCCGGTCCTTCTAAAGTACCCGTGGCAAATTTCACTTTGCTAGCCTCAGGACAGTTACACATTTCAAAAGCAGATTCCACTTTTTCAATCCAGTGGAGTAGGCTAACAGCTCCTTCAGTTCCTTTGAACTGATTAGGCTTACAGTCCATGAAAGTCTTAAATGTAGCATTACCTGTACATACGTTCATACAATCATTAAATCACAGATTACCAATATGTGTGATCACATCAAACAACAAAACACGAATTTTGTGTTACCTTAAGGTGGCCCTGCATTGCCTGCACCTTGGGCATGTGCTGCTAAAGCATCAGCCACATGTTGGTTGATTAGTGCAGCCAATTGAGCCGGTGTCATGTTTGGTACATTTCCGTCTGCCATTATCTTCAATTCACAATTACCCAAAATGAGAATAAGATATAACATGAATCACAACAACCATCACATAAGTAATAAATTACTTCACAAGAGACAATCACATATTAAATAGTAAATCCCATTCAAATAAAATGCAACTCGTTCACAAATTATCCAACAGAAATTCAAAATTCAAAATGCATAGTCTTGGGAACATCCTCCCGATAAAACAAACAACCAAACAAAACAAAAGTGAAAACAAATAACTCAAGAGCTATCATGATCACTGGATGCATCAGGCATCTCCTCCTCTGGTTCCTCTTCAGGATCCTCTTCAGGTTCTTCCTCGGGATCCTCTTCAGGTTCCTCCTCGGGATCCTCCTCAATAGGTTCATCAATAGGTTCTGCCGGAGCCGGATGTGCAACCAGAGCCGGAGCCGGAGATGCAACCCCCCTAGCCAACTCAAGCTCAGCAACTCGAGCCGTGAGTTTCTCAACCAGCTCTGAGAGGTGATTCACCTGATAATATGTGTCACTCAGTCTTACTTGATACTCGGCCAGATGCTCATTAGCCCCTTTCAACTCTCCCCTAAGGATAGCAACTCTGAGACTGGTGTTGGCTCCATTATCTTGCAGCTCCCTGACCATATCAAACAGCCTCCTAATGTCCCTGAGCGCGCGGTCAAACATAGAGACCATTGCCGCGACGACCCTTTCAATAGCATACGGAAGTTCGGGTAGAAAGAATCGAGTTGACGACGGCTCTGTTGGAGTAGGTGGCACTTGCTCCCGATGAACCCAACTGGCCACAAGTGACTCGTACCAGTTCCAGCTGCCGTTGTCCCTTCCACGAACAACAATAGGTTCTCCATAAACGTGGCCCTCGGAAGTTATCCTCCGAACACCATGAGTCGGGGTAGTAGGACCCGTAGAAATCCGCCTACTGGTGACGGATGGGGATGATGATGATGAGGATGATTGGGAAGCGGATATCCATCCAGCCATGTCTGCATATATACCATATATATATACATATATAAGTACAAGTAACACGTAGTCAAATAGTCACATACTAGTGTGTGTGTTCGAGTGTATGACTAAGGTGTGTCTAAGGCTATAGTCGGTCTACTAATGCAAACCTAGTTCACTATAACCAATGGCTCTGATACCAATCTGTCACACCCCCAAAAATCCCACGCGCGATAACGCGCCGCAGGGAGCGTGTAAGTCCCGAAAATGATCCTTACACGATATCGACGATCAATCGAAGGTGCGGAATCCCGACGATTGATTGATTCAAGATGAGAAATAAATAAAACAATAAACACAATAATATGACTTAGAAAACCTGGTTGATGCACACGATTACAATTGATGAGAATCGTCTAGTACACCTCAGAGAATCTCGAATTCTCTATTTCTCTGGTCTCTCTCTAGAATGGCCAACCCCTACAAAGTAGACTAGGGGATCCTATAAATAGGAATGGACAAGCTTGGTAAACAAGCCATCCAAAAACCCTAAAATACATCAAATTCCCGTATTGGACCCCATAGGCCCAATAAACTCCCTCTAAACACTTTCTAATTGAGCCCAAACATGTCTAAAATGGCCCAGTGACCTAATATACCCATAACCCATCTAATTTTCACCTATTCTATCACATAGGCCTTCAAAATAGTTTGCCAAGTGATGATTTAATACACAAGCCACAAATCTTGGTCCTTAAAATATTCCCCTTGGCTTGTGCTATTAAATATCTTCTACTTTCAATCTTCAGACTTCAGTCTTCTCCTTGGCTTGAACATGGGTTGGTGAAGATTCTTTCCTTGAACGATCTTCATTGGGCAGCAACGGTCGAGATCTGGGAGTTTTCTCTCAATCAGCATCTGCTTGGACTTCAAATGACAAACAAGTAATGAGAGGAGGATTCTCAAATACTTGCTCCTTCTTGAAAACTGTTGAGTCCTTGCTGAAACATCACTAACTGTCTTGACTTGCTTGTGACTTCAGAGGGCAAATTTTGAAAACCTCTGTCTTGGCATTCTTGAACTTCTGGAATGAAAAATTTCTTGTTCTGCTCTGCATCTTTTCTTCATTTAGCTTCCCCTCAACATGCGAACAGTGTCTTTTGAGTCTTTGGAAGCTTTTCTTGAACAACCAACAAACTTCCCCTAAGCATAGGGTAAGTCCTTTTTCCGGCTGGTTCTTCAACATGATCAGTAGCAAAATTCCTGCTTTGGTCAACTGAGTCCTTGACTTTCTTGTCCATGAGTTGTCTTTTTCACTTAACCTGTCAAGCACAACATGGAACAAACACTAACCAGCAAATGATGACTGGTTACGGGGTTAGCATTATTTAACCAAAAACACTTCCCCTGAACCCAATGACTCATTTCACATTTTCTTCCCCTGAAAATTTGAGGGAGATCATACTTTCTTGCATAAAACCCTTAAAAACATATTAAAACCTTTAAATTAACCTGGCCATGATTGAAAAATAAACAATAAAATCTTAAGATAACACAAAAGAAAACTAAAAATAAAAATGAACATACCAAATTACTAAACGAGAAGGTTTCTATAGGATCAAACCGTATGAATCTGACTGAGGAACCCTTTTCAGCTTCTGTTACTCGAACACGTCCAGGTGATTGCCAATATACTGATCCACTTTAAACTCAAACCCTTTTCTTAGTCGGGCTGTTTGTCACTTTATTATCTTTTATTGGTGCATTAATTATGAACAGCAAGTGGGTTACAACAAATCCAAGGTACATGTTATTGCACACTATCAAGCACATAAATTCCCTACCACATATTTTCACAACCTGATCCAGAAGTTTGAAACTGAGCTCCAGACTGGGTTGAGAAGAGAAAGAATAGATCACATAGATTTTTGGGTATAATATACAAGTCAACTGAATTTTTTGAAACATTTTTATAATGCTCTCATCAGTGACAAAGGCTGAGGGTTTTGGACTCTTGAGGGTCTCTTTTGATGTGCTCTTTGGCATCTTTTGGGTGTATATTATTTTTAATTTTTTTAATTTTAGATGATCTAGAAGTACGTATGTATGGACAACTCCAGGTCATTGCTCACGCAAAGCAGAGGAGAGCCTTACATACACTCGAAGCATCCCCAGGTCATTGCTCACGCAAAGCAGAGGGGACACCGACTTTTTGAGCTCATTTTCACACTCTTGGAGACAAGCGTGTGTATCGGGAACTTGAACATGCAGTCAAATAGAAATGCAATTAACCTAAGTGCTGTTACCCATCAAACTGCCATACGTTATCTTTAAGTGTGTAACGCATACCTTTTTAGATTAAAGAGCCGAGCCTACCAACATATCACCATGGATCATGTCTTTCACATCTGCCTTACGCGTGTCAGCCATCTCCAAAACGGAAATTTATTTCACTTCCCACCTTCTCAAACACACAAACAAAAGATTAAAAATTAAAAAGCACAAATTTTTGAGGGGTCAACTATTTCATCAACTATTCTTCCCCTTGCTTTTTGATTTTTAATAACAACACACACTTTTTTTTTTATTTTTTGATTTTTTTTTCATTTTTTTGATTTTTTTTTTTTTTTATTTTTTTTAAACACTCACTAACACAATACTAAATATGTACTAAAAACTGGCCAAGCTAACCTTCAAAGTTTATCTTTTGAAAACTTTCAGAAATGGGTTTTTGTTGCAAACAATGTCATGTCACATGCTGATTTTGTTTTACCTCTCTATGCTGATTTTGTTACCTCTCTATGCTGATTTTGTTTTACCTCTCACAAGGAAACATACCCTCCATTGAAATCTTCATGTCATGTGGTAGAGAGATGCCTCCTATCCTGTGCCTGGAACAATCACTATCACAAACAAACAAGGTTAATGAAAGTCCTCCTTGACTGTTCCTGCACACTGTGAGAGATTAGTTAACCATAAGTACCCAGGCCATTGTTGTTCTGGGTATACCTGCAGAGTCATTGAAAGTTATTTCTTTTAAGCACATCCTCTTTGAAAGATTGATACTTGGGGTTGTGGGTGCCTTTGATTTGGGTTTCTTGGTGTTGTTTTTGGTGTTGTTTTTGGTGGACTTTGTTGTGGGCTTTGTGGGTTCATTAGAATTCACACGACCATCATCAGAAATGATATTCGTGGGCTGATTGTTTTCTTTCCCTTTACCTTGTAGCCTTTTAGGTGGAATTTGATAAATGTTTGATTTATCATTTTTAACTTCATCAAATTGTTTGGAGTGCTTCTTATACACCCCTTTAGGTAGGTAACACTGATTTACCACCTTTTTCACATTCCACCTCTCTTGATTATTCTCAGAAAGACCACCATGTTTGGGAACCCAAATAGGTTTTAAAGCAACAACTGATTTGTTAACAGAATCATTCAATTTATGACTTTTGAAATCAGTTTTGGTTGGATGTTGAGGTGACTTAGGCTTTTGGTTAACTTTCTGTACCTTTAGTTGTAGGGGCACAGACTTCTGCACCTTGGGGATTGAGGGTGCAGGCTTTTTGGTCACCTTATGCACCTTTGGTTGTGAAGGTACATGTCTCTGCACCTTAGGGTGTGAAGGTGCAGACTCTTTGGTCACTTTAGATACCTTTGAGCCTGTAGGTACCTTTGGCTGAGAATTTACCTTTTTGTGGCCATGTTTGTGGTTTGTGCCACCATATGATTGCCCTTGGTAGTTTTGCAAATGAGTTTTAGGGTAGTAGGGTTCATATGGCCTATATAAACAATTTCTTGCCACATGTCCAGGATTCCCACACATATGGCAGGACTGCTTCTTTGGGTGCGCTTGGGAATATTTCTTCCCTGTGGATACCCAAGATGGTTTGGAATTTTTGTGGATCCACACAACTTTGCCATTGGGCCTCGTTGTTAGCACATACTCCCGCTGTACTGGCACAAATTGGTCATATACAGAAGTTACCTCAGGATATGGGATAAAGTCATGTGGTCTGGCCTCCTGCACATTCTGCACATTACTAGCATTATCACAAACATTAGCACACACATTCAAACAATCATTCAAACCAACCAAATTAGGATCAGTAGGCTTAGGATCAGCAACCTGTGGTCCCTTATCCTTTCTCAAAATCCTGACTTTCCTCAAAGGTTTGGAAAGTTTAGGATCACAAACACCGAAATTAAAAGTACCACAAACAGAAGTTTTGTCAAAAACATCAGACTTAGCAAAGCTCAATTCAGACTCAGATTTATTTGACGCAAAAATTTCAGTTTTGACGTCAGGAAACTTTTGACTCTCAATGCCAACACTTTCCCCCTTTGAACCTGCTTCTTTGTTTTCTGTATCTGCACAAGAAGTAAAAGAGTTAGTCTGGTTGGAAACAGGAGCAGAAATTTTAATGGGACAAGCTGCTAATTTCTTTTCAATCTCAGCTTTAGCATCCAAGTTGGTCTTAGAACACTCATAATCTGAGATCATTTCATGCATCAGGGGCATCGGTACTGTATGGGTGGATTTTTCATCTTTTATTTCAGTACCGAGACCCAAACCAGAGTTGGCTTTTACATGACGCATTCGAGCGTCTGTGTTGTAGAAAAGTGAGCTAGCCTTCATCATTTCAGACACAATCTTATCATTTCGCTCAACTTTGGTTTGTGATGTTTCTAATTGCCCTTTAAGTTGCTCAAGTTCAGTTTTTAATGTGGCAATTTCTTCATTAGCAACTGTCAGATATGTGTTTTTGTTACTTAAGTCCCTTTGAAGATTTTTTATGTCAACTTTAGCAGCTTCAAGTTTCTCACTCAAGTTTTTACTTCTACCCTTATATTCCCTCAACTCTCTATCAACAAATTCACGATTTAGGGTTTCATTGAAAAACTTAGTTTGCCATTCTTGAGAATCATTGAGAATAGATTGACATTTAGGGTTAAGACATACCTCAGAGCTGCTGGTAGATACAGAATTACCTGGTAGAAAGGATGCCATGAATGTCTTTGATTGGACCGGAAAGACTTGATCGGATTGAAAAGGGTAGATCAAAAAGTCTCAACCTGATCGGAAAGCAGCTTTTGGATCAGAAAGTGGGTTTTCGGTCGGAAAAGGGTTGGATCGAAAAGTATGATGCGATCGAAAAGTGAAGGCTGGATCGAAAAGTCTCGAAGGGGACTTTTCGATCAGGGAGCACGATGGATCGAAAAGTCTCAGGGGACTTTCCGATCAATGAAGGCTGATCGAGAAGTCTCAAGGGGACTTCTCGATCGAAAGGGTCGGATCGAAAAGTCTCTGAGGGGACTTTTCGATCGATGAAATTGATCGAGAAGTCACAAAGGGGACTTCTCGATTGGGCAGGCTTGGTCGAAAAGTCACTTAGGGGACTTTTCGAGCAAGGGCAGTGAATCGAAAAGCCACAAAGGGGGCTTTTCGATGGAGGAAAGCGGCTGAGGAGGGCTTTTCGACCAGAAATCCTGATCGAAAAGTGCTGAATCAAATCGAAAAGCTCCAAAATCACACCGAAACCTTCTGTCACGAATTGTAACCTGCACAAAATCTCACACGATACTCACAAAAAATCGTTAGTAACACCTTGAAACACTTGGAGTAAAAATATGGAAATAAAAAAAACGAATTACTCCACAAGGTGCAGAAAAATTCAACGATCAAAACCCCGTCAAAATTAATTTACACCAACTTAAATTAAGTGGCCGTTTACTGCACTAGAAACCGGACTATATGAACCACAAAAATTAATTAAATGTTGATGGAAAATTTGCAAATTCTACTAAACTTTCAAAGTTTACGTAAACAATAAAATGGCATTTTTGTGAATTCGGTCAACTTCAACATATGAATTTCAAATGCCAGCGACCAATGAGCAACTCGATTGAGTTGGACAGAAACCAGATTGAACCTGATCGAAAACAGATTTTACACCTCTGACCGAAATTGAAAATCCCTCGAACAAAAAAACTCCCGATCTTTTCCGTCCGTAAATAGAAATCCTAATCTTGTAAACAAATCTGAGCAAATCAAATTTTTTTTTTTTTTTAAATTTCAATACACTTACACGTAAATATCAACCACCAACAACTCAATTTAAAAACCCAATTGACAGAAAAAAAATTAAAAAAAGTTAAGAACCCTAATTTTATTTTTCCAGCCGTCAACCAAAAAGTCACTCAAAACAACTTGAAAAATCATCAAAACATCACGAAAACTCAAGAAATCTTAAATCGGATATCGTGAGAGCCTCAAAACACTTGTTTCTTGGCTCTGATACCAATTGTAAGTCCCGAAAATGATCCTTACACGATATCGACGATCAATCGAAGGTGCGGAATCCCGACGATTGATTGATTCAAGATGAGAAATAAATAAAACAATAAACACAATAATATGACTTAGAAAACCTGGTTGATGCACACGATTACAATTGATGAGAATCGTCTAGTACACCTCAGAGAATCTCGAATTCTCTATTTCTCTGGTCTCTCTCTAGAATGGCCAACCCCTACAAAGTAGACTAGGGGATCCTATAAATAGGAATGGACAAGCTTGGTAAACAAGCCATCCAAAAACCCTAAAATACATCAAATTCCCGTATTGGACCCCATAGGCCCAATAAACTCCCTCTAAACACTTTCTAATTGAGCCCAAACATGTCTAAAATGGCCCAGTGACCTAATATACCCATAACCCATCTAATTTTCACCTATTCTATCACATAGGCCTTCAAAATAGTTCGCCAAGTGATGATTTAATACACAAGCCACAAATCTTGGTCCTTACAGAGCGTGACAAACCAGGATCGAACACATTAGCCATACGAACAGTCTATATGCAATGTAAAAGTAAAACCAGAGTAAATGCGTTTTTAAATGCGGAAGCGTAATCGACAAAGTTGTAATAATTGTTCAAGCGCCAAAACATGCGCAAACCAAAAGTTAATAAGTTTGTTGAATAAATAAATCTATGATGCATGCATGGTAATAGAAATCCTTATGTGGTGCATCCTAGCTCGTGGCAGACAATCCAGTTTAGCGACCTGAGATATAACATGCTAAAGTGTCAACACAAAGGTTGGTGAGTTCACAGGTTTAACAGTTCAGTAACGTTTCAAGTTCAGTTTAAGATTGACCGTTCAATAACGTCAAGTTGTAAGAGCATAATCACTAATATATATCAAATAGCTAGCTAGGCTATATACATGAAACTTCGCACGTTGATGGTCACCGAAGCTAACAGTTGTTTACAGTTTGCCTTGTTGTGTTTAGGACGAATATAACACCCGTTCGATATCCAATCGTGTCAGAGCGACTGACCCGGGTGGGGTTTGTCAGACCCAGTAGTACTACAATATATTTCCCGCTATCGTCATTAATACTAACGGTACCATAGGAAGGACTTTGTTGTATAGTGTGCTACAAGTACTTCAAGTGATATATAAAAGTCTAATTACCTCAGTTGTGTAAATCATGCATGTTAATCTCCCCCAAGAGGATTAAAACAGTAAAATGGGGCCGTGAAACTCACCTTAGGTTGCTCGGCAAGGTTTCCAGACAAACAGTTAATTCAAGTAGCAAGAACGAGTCTTGTGCAAGCAATCAATCACCTAACGAGCATAAATGTATAAGCGTGTGTTCTATAACTAATAAATCTAACGTAGACGACAAAACGAGTGATCGTGGTATTTAAAACAAGTCGAGGATGGCACTTGTGCCAAATCCGAGCGATTATCGAAATACGCGAGAAAATACAATATATATTAATATTATATATTTTCCAAGTTTAAATATTCTAAAATAAATATATATAACATATATATTTACTAAACGTTCCAAGAGTGTTAATAACGAATTTGCGGAACAATATATATTTATATATATTAAAGGTTATCGTAAAATATCCGGTTATTTCAATAGAAATCTAACGACATAAGTTTATATATTACATTACTCAAGATATATATTTTTACCTTTTTGTAAAACTAGAATTTTTATATTAATATTTATATATATATATATAGATGTTGGAAATATATATTTTAATTTAAAACACATTTTACAACTTAAAATATGTTTTACGAGGGTTTAATGGTTTTAAATATGTTTCTACGGGGCTAGGATATGAGAAGGAACGATTTTGGTACAAACCCTAATGACTATATGTCCAAGACAGCACAAAAACAATAAAATTAAAAACTATGGAGGTCACTGGGTTCGAACCCGTGACCTCCCGAACCAACAGTCGGGACTTTAACCATTCGGCCAGGATCCCAATCGTGATCAGATCTTGGTTGTAGGCATTTTGTTCTAATGACTGTGGCTAGGATTTCGATTACAGCAAAAACAGGGAAAAAAGAAACGTGTAGGCGGGTTTCGAACCCGCGACCTGTCGCTCAAACTGCACACACAAACCATTGGGACAGATTTCCAATCGATAATATACTGGATCGGGTTTTATTTATGTATTCCAGGAGGCCAGAACCGGAATTAAGGAGAAACTGAAAAAGAAATGGAGGAACCGGGTGTTAAACCTGCGACCTCCTCGTTATAACGTGCGCGTTTAACCACCAGACCACCCGACCCTTTTGTGTTTTAACCCGACAACCCTTGTATTTAACATATAACAACAGCGTGTCATCTTCTTCCTCTAGAACTCCGGTGGCTGGAGTTTTATTCCGGTCACCGGAAAATCGCGAAAATACAGAATAACGCAAAAAAAGTGTGCGATTAACACAGGGGATGAGTTACCTTGAGTCGGAGATGAGAGATTGTCGAGTTTGAACACCGAAACGAATCCCGAACCTTATCCGCGAACACCGAGCACGTGTACGAAACTCGAATCTAATTGCTTCTGGTTGCTCGTAGGAGGTTCACGATCACAGAGGTTGTCGAAAGGTGGTCGAATGGTGGAGGTTTTGGCCGGAATTCCGAGTCCACCGGAAAATTTAGAGAAAGAAAACAAAAAGAGACGAGAGAGAGCGACGGGGCGACAGAAGGTTGTAAGTGTGTGTAACTGTGAACTGTGCAATGATATTAGTATCATTGAACCCCATTGATGGTTAGAAAAGAAACCGACGAGTGATTAGAGTCGGTCGAAACCGAATTCCGGAACTTGAATGGCTCGTAAATGCCATTAAATCAAGTTTTGGCATTTAACAACTTCAGTCCCTCAAGAATTAGAGAACAGGTTTGATATATTTACAGAATAGCCCCTCCAGGATTTAGTTAATTAATTCATATTTGGTGAATGACAACATAAGCCCCTTGAAGTTCAAAAAGAGTTAACGGCTCTAACGGAATTAACGAGAAATGTTTTCAACGACGAATATACGAGGAACGTCAAAAAAAAAATATAAATCGTATAACGTTTATAGGAAATATGAATCTCGTTTTAAATACACATATATTTAAAGCACATAAATTTGTGAATAATGAATTGTAATTAAATCCTTTAAAATCATAGTATAGAGATTTAAAACTCATAACTTATACATTTAGTCACATATAGCTATATAAATAGCTTGTAATTAAAACCCTTTAATTACATAAAATCATAAATCTCATAAAATCATAATATATATAAGTATTTAATCCACATAAAATCATAGAACAAGAATATCTAACGTCGAACTTAAGTGCATGCTCGTTTAGTGATTACTTCACAAAACCCTAATTGCTAAAGTCAACAAGTCAACACAATTAAGCACATAAATGTTCACACAACATTTAATATGTTTTACGTTCAGTTAATGCTAGAAAGTGACCTGAAAAGTCGGATTGTCACACCTTATTGGGCCATCATTGGTCCCAAACATAATTTATTGGTTATATACACACCTTAGTGGGACTCATCAGTCCCAACTAAACACACCATATTGGGCCATAATTGGTCGTAAACACAACTTATTGGTTATATAAACACCTTATTAGGACTCATTAGTGCCAACTAACCCTCATTGTCCCTAAACCAACTTTATTGTGCCATCATTGGTCCTAAACACAACGTATTGGTTATATGCACACATTAGTGAGTCTCATTGGTCCCAACTAAACACACCTTATTGGGCCATAATTGGTCGTAAACACAACTTATTGGTTATATACACACATTATTGTGACTCATTGGTCCCAACTGACCCTCATTGCCCTTAAACACACATTATTGGGCCATCATTGGTCCTAAACACAACTTATTGGTTATATAAGATACACCTTACTAGGACTTATTGGTCCCAACCGACCCTCATTGCCCTACTAAACACTCCTTATAGGGCCATCATTGGTCCTAAACACAACTTATTGGTTATATACAAACCTTAGTGGGACTCATTAGTCCCAACTAAACACACATTATTGGGCCATCATTGGTCCTAAACACAACTTATTGGTTATATACACACCTTACTAGGACTTATTGGTTTAACCGACCCTCATTGCCCTACTAAACACACCTTATTGGGCCATCATTGGTCCTAAACATAATTTATTGGTTATAGACACACCTTAGTGGGACTCATTAGTCCCAACTAAACACACCATATTGGGCCATAATTGGTCATAAACACAACTTATTGGTTATATAAACACCTTATTAGGACTCATTGGTGCCAACTAACCCTCATTGTCCCTAAACCAACTTTATTGTGCCATCATTGGTCCTAAACACAACGTATTGGTTATATGCATACATTAGTGGGACTCATTGGTCCCAACTAAACACATCTTATTGGGCCATAATTGGTCGTAAACACAACTTATTGGTTACATACACACATTATTGTGACTCATTGGTCCCAACTGACCCTCATTGCCCTTAAACACACATTATTGGGCCATCATTGGTCCTAAACACAACTTATTGGTTATATAAGATACACCTTACTAGGACTTATTGGTCCCAACCGACCCTCATTGACCTACTAAACACACCTTATTGGGCCATCATTGGTCCTAAACATAATTTATTGGTTATATACACACCTTAGTGGGAGACTCACCATATTGGGCCATAATCGTAAACACAACTTATTGGTTATATAAACACCTTATTAGGACTCATTGGTGCCAACTAACCCTCATTGTCCCTAAACCAACTTTATTGTGCCATCATTGGTCCTAAACACAACGTATTGGTTATATGCACACATTAGTGGGACTCATTGGTCCCAACTAAACACACCTTATTGGGCCATAATTGGTCGTAAACACTACTTATTGGTTACATACACACATTATTGTGACTCATTGGTCCCAACTGACCCTCATTTCCCTTAAACACACATTATTGGGCCATCATTGGTCCTAAACACAACTTATTGGTTATATAAGACACACCTTACTAGGACTTATTGCTCCCAACCGACCTTCATTGGCCTACTAAACACTCCTTATAGGGCCATCATTGGTCCTAAACACAACTTATTGGTTATATACAAACCTTAGTGGGACTAATTTGTCCCAACTAAACACACATTATTGGGCCATCATTGGTCCTAAATAAAACTTATTGGTTATATACACACCTTACTAGGACTTATTGGTTTAACCGACCCTCATTGCCCTACTAAACACACCTTATTGGGCCATCATTGGTCCTAAACATAATTTATTGGTTATTTACACACCTTAGTGGGACTCATTAGTCCCAACTAAACACACCATATTGGGCCATAATTGGTCGTAAACACAACTTATTGGTTATATAAACACCTTATTAGGACTCATTGGTGCCAACTAACCCTCATTGTCCCTAAACCAACTTTATTGTGCCATCATTGGCCCTAAACACAACGTATTGGTTATATGCACACATTAGTGAGTCTCATTGGTCCCAACTAAACACACCTTATTAGGCCATAATTGGTCGTAAACACAACTTATTGGTTATGTAAACACCTTATTAGGACTCATTTGTGCCAACTAACCCTCATTGTCCCTAAACCCACTTTATTGGGCCATCATTGGTCCTAAACACAACTTATTGGTTATATAAGACACACCTTACTAGGACTTATTGGTCCCAACCGACCCTCATTGCCCTACTAAACACTCCTTATATGGCCAT
>JBCNJP010010530.1:0-21766 GCA_039602395.1 Deinandra increscens subsp. villosa
GGTTATATGCACACATTAGTGGGACTCATTGGTTCCAACTAAACACACCTTATTGGGCCATAATTGGTCGTAAACACAACTTATTGGTTATATACACACTTTATTGGGACTCATTGGTCCCAACTGACCCTCATTGCCCTTAAACACACATTATTGGGCCATCATTGGTCCTAAACACAACTTATTGGTTATATAAGACACACCTTACTAGGACTTAATGGTCCCAACCGACCCTCATTGCCCTACTAAACAGTCCTTATAGGGCCATCATTAATTTAGTCCTGGATGTCGAACATTATCGTTTGCACCATATCATTCGATCTCCTCTAAGCTGTTAGACGGGACTTTGAATTCTGCGTAACGCGTTCGAATTTTATACGTTTTTGTTATCCATGAATATTTCGTCAATATTCTAAAGGTCCGTAGTCGATCAGACATTGCGGGAGCAGCGCCTGAAGCAAGACTATTCTGACTCTGGACTCAAGGTGTTGACTTCCAGACTCACAAGGCCTCATTAGAGAATGACGTCAGGACGTAACTCGCATCAGAGTGTCTTCATGGATTTAATCATAAGACAATTCTGATTGATGGTATACTCAACGGTATCCTTCGACCTGAGATACATGAGCGACCTCCCGTCTGCCAAAGAACGTTCTTTGATTGTAGCTTAACGCTGTCGCGTAACTGCCAGCCATAACGGTTACTTTTGGGAACGGATCTGAAGCTTAGTGGGAGCTGTATGTAGTCAATATGGGATTCTGTGCTCTTGCATTGATAATGCAACAGTTTGACATCGTGGGCCCTCTCGTTAGTTCCAAGTGTTAAGTGTAAGGCCTTACCCAAACTTACTGTGTGTTTGATTGGACCACTTCGAACAGAACAACGAGAAATACAATGATCGAACATGATAGAGAATGAATAAATCCATGTCTCTAGTTCGATTGATGTCTCATACAGAAAGGATCTGATGACTTTAAAAATGCCATAAGTCTAAACTATATCACAAGTTTATTGATATGCCTTGGTTGTTTTGACTTGAAGTGTCATGACTGGTTGGGACAGCCACGTGTAGCTAGAGCACCTCTGACTGTATCTTGATTAATAGTCGCGATCAGTCCAAGTGGGAGACTGTTGGATTTAGGTGTCCAGACCCGACTAAATCAAGTACCCGACCCGGTTAAGACCCGTAAGAGTTACACCGGAGGCAACGGGTATTTAAGACCGCTTACTTTTATAACCGGCAAATTCGCAGAAGAATTAATTATTTGTTTATTAAATAGTTTAATAGATAAATAATTAATTACTTATTTAAATTACTATTAATCATTAAGATTAATTAAGCGACAAAAGACGTTAAATATTATTTACGCCATGGACGAAGATCGACGAATTATTAGTTTGACTAATATTCGTTAAGCTAGCGATAAACATTTAAAGAGTTTAAATGTTAATCTCGAAAAATAAAATGGTTCGATTAAGGATTAAGTAAAATCGAGGGGCTAAACGGAAACTAAATCAGTTATAAATATAACTGATTAAAGGAGACGAAACCCTAATCCTCCAAGTGAGAATTTCGGCCCCCTTCTCCTCCCTCTCGCGAATCCGACGCCGACGGCAACCCCGCCGCCGTCGCCTCCTTTGTTCTCCGACGATCCGATCGTGAGAACCCTAATCCTATATCGCCACCGCTGCCCCGTCGTTCCGCCACCGACCGCCGCTCACGAAGCCGCCGCCGCGCGCCCTCCTCCATCGCGAGCCGCCGCGCGCCCTCCGCCATCGCGAGCCGCCGCCGCCATCCGCCAGTGAGCCGCCGCAGCAGCCCGCGAAGCCGAGCCGCCGCCGCCTGCAGCCCAGCCGCAGCCGACAGCCGCACCGCCGCCGCCGTCACCGTCGCACGCAGCCGCCGCCCGAGCCGGCCGCTGCCACTCCTCGCCGTCGCCGTTCCACCGCCGACAAACCCTAGCCGCGAACCGCGTCACCCGCGTGTTCCGCCGTCGTCCGCGAAACCCTAATTTCGCGCCTATCCGACGTACGGGATTTCGGTGCCGTGTCACCGAGGGAATTCCGTATCTGCGAGGTCGTTTCGATTTGCCCGTCAAATCGTCCTGCGAAACCCTAGCGTCACCCGTTGACTTCCGGTGTCTCGAACGTCTGTTTGAATCACCGCTCAGGTATATCTAAACTTGTTATTAGTTTAGATTTAAATCGTTTATTTATTTTATGGATATGTCGCGTTTTTATATAAATGCGTTTTTGGTGTTTGCGCGTTATGGTGATTGTCGAATCCTGTTGTTTTGGCTTACGCTAATTATCTGGTTTTTCGCGTTAGTAAATTAGAACGTTTTCCGCTGCCTATTAAATTAATTATTAATTTAATTATCTGATTTAAATCACTTCGGTAATTGATTAAATAATTATTTATTGTAAATAATTATTTCACAAAAAAAAAAATTTGCTACTGTCGTAACTCAACATATGGCACTTATAAGCCTGACATAGTGACATTGGAGATAGAAGGCAACCGTATTGTTTATAGAAGCAGGTTATTCTTCTATTTAGATTCATTTAATTTTTCAGACTTGATTTTGTAACATTATTAGTGAATATCAACCTTTTTGCAGAAAGGTACACAATTGTTTCTCAAATGGGAAAATCATGCAAGGAAAAAAATTTCATTATAGATTGCAGACATGAAATTTCTCAATAGGTAGTTTGATTTTATATCTATTTTAAATTGATTCTATTACTTTTCCTGAATATTCCTTTTACTAGAACTAATAACAGCAGATAAAAATGTTTCAGGTCAAAATAAGACACCTTTATCTAAAGTTTAAAATCCTTTTCTATATAATAAATGCACCGAAAATATGAAGCCAAAGATAATGCTATTTCCGTAATAACCTAACTTCCAAATAAAATGTTTTAGAAGGTTTTATGTAAAGAAAATACAATTTTGGGTGAGTTTCGACCTGTTCTGCTTTAGTCACTTTTTTTTTTTTTTTTTTTTGGATTTTAACCTCTTTACTCATAAGACATAACACGAACCTACTGGTAATGATATGGGTTGGACTTGCCACACATTTATAACCTTCTATGTGCCATACCAAATGTTACAACTTCTATGTGACAAAGATTGTGTTTGTCATTCTTGAAGTTTTGTGAATTAATACCTAATTATTATTGGTGATAAGTAAGATGCCATTCAATCATTTACAATTCATTTAGGTCAAAAGCAAGTTAGTTTTATTGTTTTACCTATCAAACACACCTTATTACTTTAGTTTTGTAAATATAAAAATGCAACCAATTACGTGAAATCGATAATTTGGCCCTTTCTAGAGGTGTTTTGGATCTGCATTTTATTATTTAAAGGACTTGGTTGGGGCGTTATCTTCGTTTTTTGGAGGAGATAGATAACAATAATAGTTTATCACTTTTTATAATAAGCCAATGTGCATTTTTACTTTTTGAGGTCAAACCAACATGATTTTAAATTGGTTTACTCCTAAAAATGACAGTTGTGTTATGTATTATTCACAAAGGACTAAACAAGGTAGAAAAATAAATAGCTTAAAATTGACGATAAAGATTACAGCATGTCATGTTTAATCCGTTTACGCTACGGATGTTCATGTAAACAATATAAGAGATATATACAGATTTATAAATTATATCATTTTATTTATTCAAACCCGTGTAACACACGGGTTCTAACCTAGTTTATGTAAATAAAGTAATAGTATATTTGATCTACCTCAATTTTGAATAAAGTTTATATCGAAGTGAAGATCAAATAATACATAGTACCGATATATATAAACTTTATAAATATTTATTTTAAAATTTATAGAGAAAATCTATTAAGTTAATCATAAAGATTAAATAATAATAATAAAATTCTAAAAATAAAAGAAGGTTGAAACTTTAACCATCATATTAAAATCAACTAAAACAAAAGAGATGTTATTATAAAAAGTTTGGTTTGGGTAAGAATGTTAAAAAAGGGCTTAGGAGATGACATGTGACATGTTTTAAAAAAAGAAATAAGAGAGGGGCAATTTAGGTAATTGACACTTTTATCAACTTCCCTCACTTGTTTTAAACCTTCAGAACTTTTACATACGACATTATTAATTTAAAAAAAATCACCATCAAAACGAGTGTTTTTTATCTTTAAAACGTGTGCATTGTTGCTATAAATAGAATTAAAAAAATTACCTTTGCAATTTGACAAAATGATCTAAAAATTTGACACAATGAACTGAAATTTGACATAATGATCTGAAAATTTGACAAAATATGTCTTTTTACTTGTATCTATGTCATTGTCTCTATATACAAAGTTTAGACAATATGGCACAAGATGATAATGCTTAAAGCAAATCATATACACAATATTACTAATAACTATTTTTCACATAAGACACAGCATGACACACTATTATTAATTTTCACACATAATATGACACAACTCGCATGAACATTAGACAAAATATAACACAATTGGATCAGAATATTAGTCAGAATTAATGAACTTGATGAAGTTTGATTTTTTAAAAGTCAAACTGTCATTCTTTTGATAAGAAATTTAGTATCAATTCGATTGTGTTTGGATGTTTGACTGATTTCAGTAGTTTTAGCTTGTCAAACAAATCAAATGCAAGTTACAGAATGAACTTTCATGGAGTTTTGATCAACTTTAAATTTTCACAACTTCATGTTCTTCATGAAAGTTCATCAATGGTGGTTTCATGAAATCTTAATGATATTGAACGAATTTGGTACCTAGATGTTTAGTTTGAGATCTGAAATCCATTGGTGTGATCAATTTCAACTTTCATTCATGATTTGATCGAATTGTGATTCAAGTTCTTCAAGTTTTTAAAGCAAAAAAGTCGCAACATTTATTCTTCTTGTTCATCATCATAACCTAATCAAAACCTATGCGATATGGGTCTCTATGTGTTAGGTTTTCTATCACGAGTTCAATGCAAGTTACGATTTGAATTTTCATTAAGAATTGACCAAGTTATGGTGGATCAAAGTTGCTTGTTAAAAAAAAGAATTAGAGGCTGGGAACTAATTGAGAGTTTTTGAAGGGTTGTGACGTATTTACCTAATTACCCCTCCATGTTTTTTAAATCTTAAGGTGGCGTTTGGTTCGCGGAATGTAATGTAATTGGAATTGTAAAGTTTTCCTTTTAAAGTTGTGCTTAAGTTGGGTAAGGAAGGGGTTTAAAATACAATGAATTCCTTTAATCAATGAAATTTGAGGTCATATAACTTTTCTTCATTAAAGTGAAGGATTTCTAAATTCCATTGATTAAAGGAATTAATTGTATTTCAAACCTCTTCCTTACCCAATTTAAGCACAACTTCAGACGGAAAACTTTACAATTCCAGTTACATTACATTCCGTGAACCAAACGCCACCTAGTTACTAATTTACAAGGGATAGATTACAGCCATAGATCTTCATTTAATTGAAGATTTAATGGTTGAGATGGTTTTCTTAACCTTCTTACCCGAACCAAACTTCTTATTTGAACTCTCTCATTAAAACAATACTATCTACCGAGTTTATTAGCTGTATATATCAGTAATCTATACAATATTCTAATACAACTAATCTATAAAATACCTATAATATAATTGAGGATGACATGATTATATTTTTACATTAAACTAGTTTTTAATTAGTCGTGTCTTGCCATGAGGTTATCGCAGGTACACAATTAACGCAACGTAAAGAAAAAATATATGCACCTAAAATCAACAAAGACGAAAAAAAATTAAAAACTGATATGCGAATAACAAAAAACTACACACCAAAAAATAAACTTAAAGAAAACGAAAAAATTATACACCTTTAATTAATAAAGACGAAAAAAATTAAACAAACCGCAAAACAAAAATATAGTCATTAGGAAAAAGACAAAAAAAGACTAGCCGTTATGTATTTTAATTTGAAAAAACAATTATTAATAATTAAAAATTCAAACTAACCATTGAAAATGAAAAAAAAATTTAAAAAAGGGCATTCGTTGAGACGTGCGTACCCACGGACGGCCGCCACAACGCAACATAGGATGGACAGGCGACGTTGTGGAGAGTCTAACATGCTCCAAGTAGTCAACTTTGTTGGAAGAATTCAAAGTCGGGTCATGGAGACTTCTTGCTAATAAGCAAGAAAGACTTGATTTGACCCATCCCAGTTTCAAAAACTGAATGACAATTAGCAAAGTCAAATAGATAAACCACAAGAGCCATGATGATTTTGATCAGAAGGAAAATTGCAGGCATCATTCATGAAATCGTCCCAAACAATTAAGTCCGTTCAATGTCCTATGGTGTATAGCGAAAACCATAATGGATGATACTATTGCAGCCTATGAAATGCACCAAGTCAATATCAATTCATTTGTAGACATACCTGGCAATGAAGCAGATGACAAATGACTTGTGGTCTGTCTGATTGTCCGGAAAACATCTGAACTATGAAGCAAAAATATTATAATATCCTGGCTGATCATGGCAAGCAAGATTTATCATTTTATACAAGATTTAAACAATGTGGTTTTCAGACCTTTTTGGCCTTTCTCAATTTGAATAAGCACATAATCACCAACAGTTTGCTTCGATTCAAACACTCTAAACTGCCATCTGTTCTATCCAAACGCAATATGCGATGAGCAGTTAACCAACTCCACCAATCCCCAACCCAAAAACCACCTGTTGGCTATTGTGGTAAAACAAAGTAGAAGTTAAGAAAGGTAAATCACTTTACATATTCTCAAAAAATCAAGCCAAAAACACTTGTAAAATCACAATCACAGCAGCATGAAAGCCTAAAATACTCGGGCAAACAGTTTCCCATCTTAAAGAAGATAAACATACCAACAAATTGCAAAGTAAACCAAAACTATTTCTAAAAAGAAAGCAGGTTGTTGATCATACCCTCATTGCAAAAACTCCAACAAAACTGTAAAACCAATGCATCAAGAACATTCTTTTACTCGATCAATCTTCATATAGCTCTACGACCTCTTCGTCTTCTTGAAACCCCCATTGCCTTAAATCCCCTAAAAAACTTCTGCAATTCATCTTTCTTGTCAAGTGACAAAGCTACAACAAACCCCCCACCACAAAACCCTAACAGCCATTCAGGAACAAATCCATTCCGAACTAAAATAAAAAACATCGATAAACACAACGCCCCTAACATCACCTCATTGTTCAATTCCAAACTTCCGCCCAAATTAAACCACCAAAACCCTAAACAGCAAACTGCCGCAAACCCTAGCACCCAAAATTGTGACTTTTTGTTGACTCTTCTCTTCCTTCCACCACCACCACCACCGTCGAATCCTCCCCACCGGAATCCGTTCCAAGAGCCTCCAGAACCGCCGCCCCCGCCGCCGTATCCAATTTCTCGAATTACAGAACTGAATGGCTCTGGTAATGGTAATACGTGGTGAAGATTCGATGCCGCGAAACGGACTAATCGAATTAGGGTTTTGTTCGATCGTTGAGATCGGAAGAAACCTCTATCGCCGCTCCTAGCACATGTGATTATAGATTTACGGGAGTGAAATACATTGGGGCGATAGATTCTGGGAGAAAAACAGTTATTTGAAGAAATTGGATCGGCGGTTAACGGATTTGAGAGGAGAAGTAGACGAGTCTGCATCATTGCGTCCATGATATTTGAAGTAGTGGACCGTTGAAGTATATGATATTTGATTTAGGTGAAGAAATTGCCACCATTTGTGGCCCTCAGAAGTCTCCAAACGAAAGGCTGGATGGATTTCAAAAGGGCAAGGTATCGATCGGACAGCAGGTTACACATATACATTCAGGGATCCTTTAATAAAATAGGAATTTTTTATAACCACAAATTCGCTCTCATATTTTTTTTTCATATATTTTCTTCCGTGAGGGTTGGTTCATGGAATTTTATAGAATTAAAATTGATAATTTTTCCTTTTAAAATTGTTTTTAGTTGGGTAAAGAAAGAATTTGAAATGCAATGAATTCATTTAATCAATGGAATTTGAGACTATATAACTTTCTTTCGTTAAAGTGAAGGATTTCTAAGGAATGTTAAAATAATGGTAAATTCTATTGATTAAAGGATTTAGTTGTATTTCAAATTCCTTCTTTACACAATCAAGAACAATTTTAAAAGGTGAAATTCCAATTTCATTGAATTCAATGAACCAAACGCCACCTTCGAGTATTCCTGTGGAATTTCAACCATCATCAGTTATTTGAAGTTTCAATGTCAACTCGAAAATCCCTCATAGGCGGAAACCCCAATAATCGGGTAAAACCACCCCCTCAAAGCATGTCACACCTTGTATCAATGGTGTTGAGCATGAGACGTCATGGATCATAGTCGAGTTCACAGTGAACGACCTTTAAATGATTCAACAAAATGATATCGTTATTGTTTTTAAAGTTTAAACAAGGTAATAATGAGATTTTAGAACATGACGACATGACTGAAGTTATGTAATGAAATCTCCAAAAGGCATGATGACTATGACTCCATAGAGAGAATGGAGGTCATAATGTAATGTCATCCACACACATGCAACTATCATTTACCTGAGAATTCATATGCTAAAAGGGGTCAACATACCGTTCGTGAGTTCAGAGGTTTAAAATGACTCGAATGATTAACAATTTGCATAGAAAGATAATCATGTTGACATTAGTTAAGATTATGAGATTATATTATTAGCATGAACCTTAAACTCCTAAACTAATTGTTTACCTACTCATAACATCCTATCCAAGAACGTCGGAGGCCAATATAACTGTCGTGTATCCAGGGTCGGCCCTGGGCCTGGGCCACATGGGCTACAGCCCAGGGCATCAATCTAGAAGGGGGCAACATGGTTTTATTTTAAGCCCATTAGTTTTAGTGAGTAGATTTAATTTTTAGCCCAATAAATGGTGCATGTGGGCCTGTGGGCTGTGGTTGCCGAACAAAAAAAGAAGAGTATTACGCAAGTCACGGTGGGAATGGATTTGATATGATTGATAATTAAAAAAAAAAGAAAAAGAATTGGGAAACCATTAAACCAAACGGCGATAATCATTAATCAATTGTCAACAGATTTCAATTTCATTCATCTCTTGATTTAGATATAAAAAATGTGAGAGGGCAAGGGTATGATAATGGATCTAATATGAAGGGAAAACACCAAGGTGTGCAAACAAGATTAAAAAATATAAATCCTAGAGCTTTTTATGTTCCATGTGGTTGTCATTCTCTAAATTTAGTATTGTGTGATATGGCAAATTCTTGTCATAAAGCTAAAACTTTCTTCGGAACTTGTCAAACGATATATAATGTGTTTTTTAGTTCTACACAACGGTGGAGTGTATTACTTGATTATGTTGATGATTTGACTTTGAAATCATTGTGTGCTACAAGATGGGAAAGTCGTATAGAAAGTGTTAAAGCTATAGTAACTCAAGTTCCCCAAATAAAAAAAGCTTTAATACACTTAGCTAAAGTAAGTGAAGATGGAAAAGTGGTTAGAGATGCCGAGTCACTGCTAAATGGTGAATTTTCAAGTTTTGAATTTAGTCTAAGTTTGATTATTTGGTACAATATTTTATCTAAGATCAATTTAGTAAGTAAAAATTTACAATCAAAAGACATGCTGCTTGATGTTGCGATTAAAAATTTGAATGGATTAGTTACTTTTTTTAATAATTATAGGAACAATGGACTTGATAGAGATATTATTGAAGCTAAAAAAATTGCTGAAGCCATTGATATTGAACCTGAGTTTACTGTTAAACGTGCTTCTTGTAGAAAAAGGCAATTTGATGAGATTCCAAATACCGAAAGAGAACAACAATCTGCTAAAGAAAATTTTAGAACTGACTACTTTCTTGTTTTAGTTGATATGGCTCTTTCACAAATAACTACTAGATTTGAATAAATGGAACATTTTGAATCTATTTTTGGTTTCATGTTTGATGCATCAAAGTTATATTATTTAGATGATGACCTCTTGAAAACAAGTTGTTTGAAACCCTTAAAACTTTGTGTTGTACTATTTAAAGTTTTTAACAGGGACAAATTTTCGACTCGCGCCCTGGGCATCCAAATTCTCAGGACCGGCCCTGCGTGTATCTGCCGACTAAACGAAAGTCAGGATTGGAGCGACCAATCACGGGTATGGGCGTTAACCCAAATATATATCACTAGTTATCGTTTCACAAGGAATCAATTGGATTCAATTAATAGTGGGATTTAGATAACGGTGAACGAAAAGCTTATGTAATCAGTATGTGCTACAACTATCTACTCTGTCAAAGCATGATAACAATGACATGAATTTTCCCTCAAAAGCATTTAAAACAGATTAAAAAAAAAAGAGATCGTGAGACTTATAAGACTCCTTAAGGTCCAAAGATTGGTTCGACGTCTATCTCATCCACTGAGTTTGGTCAAGTCTTAACTTTAGTAACCCGCTAGTATTTTTGGTAATCATTTGGATTGAAGGTATATTTATTTCTCAAATAAATATATAAGTTTTGTTTATGTCATGGAAAAATAGTGATATATATATATATATATATATATATATATATATATATATATATATATATATATATAAAAGATCATGTGAAAACAACTTTTATTGCGAAAACACGTAAACAAATATTAAAACCTCTATAACTTTTTCATACGTTAATATTTTTATAAAAATTTTGCACCAAATCCTTAAAATTATGTTATCTTTAGTTATGGGAAAAAATTTAAAAAATAATCAAATTTTTTTAAAAATTATTATTGCACAGGTGCAATAATTTTTATTATTATTATTATTGCACATATGCAATAATATTAAAACCTTTATAACTTTTCATATGTTAAAATTTTTTATAAAAAATTGCACCACAAATCTTATAATTCTGTTATCTTTAATTCTGGAGAAAATTAAAAAAAATTCAACGTTTTTTTTTATTTTTTTATTATTGCACATGTGCAATAAAAATTTATTATTGCACATGTGCAATAATATTAAAATCTCTATAACTTTTTCATACGTTAATATTTTTGATAAAAAATTGTACCATAGATCTTATAATTCTGTTATCTTTAATTCTGGAAAAAATTAAAAAAAAATTAACTTTTTTTGTTAATATTGCACATGTGTAATATAATTAATACGTATTATTGCACATGTGCAATAATAAAAAAAAATCACGAAATTTTATATTTTTAATTTTTTTTCCCAGAATTAAAGGTGACATAATTTTAAGACTTTTGGTGCAAATTTTTATAAAAAATGTTATCGTATGAGGAAGTTATAGAGGTTTTAATATTTGTTTTCTTGTTTTCGCAATAACATCTTGTTTTTATTTGATCCTTCCCCTATATATATATATATATGTATATAGTATATATATATATATATATATATATATATATATATATAGGGAAGGGTTCCGTGTAGACCCCTTAAATTTTGTAGACCCCGTAGACCCCTATAAAACTCAATAAAAATAAAACTCAGTGTTGTAAATTTGGTTTTTTTTTATTACGATAAGCTTTTAAGAACCAAAAAAATAAATAAATTAATTAAAAAAACAAAAAACATTAAAAATCGAACATTTAAAGACAATGAGTTTTAAAATAATGAGTTTTAAATGCAACACTGAGTTTTATTGAGTTTATTGAGTTTTAAACTCATTGATTTTTAAAACTCATTGTCTTAAAATGTTCAATTTTTAATGTTTTTCGTTTTTCTTATTTTTTAATTGTCTTTTTTTGTTCTTAAAAGCTTATCGCAAATAAAAAAAACTAAATTAACAAAACTGAGTTTTATTTTTAGTGAGTTTTAATGAGTTTTATTGAGTTTTATAAGGGGTCTACGGGGTCTACAAAAAATAAGGGGTTTACACGGATCTTTTACCTATATATATATATATATATATATATATATATATATATATATATATATATATATTATATTAAAATTTTATAATTGTTTAACAGACAAATACCAGTACGCAATAGGATCCGATTACCGAACACGCAAACACATATAAATAATTAATCTAAACTAATAGTGAGTTTACATATACCTTGGTGGTGTTGAACAAACGTTCAAGACACCGAGTTTCAACGAACGAGGGGCTAGGTTGAAACGGAACGAACCACTTTCGAGCTATAATGGTTGTCGCGTTTATCGATGATTCTTGTGGTCCGGTGTCGCGTACCGTTACGGGACTGCGTTTATGACCCGTGGTCATTACGCATCGTGAGAGTACGTCTTGACTGACGTCGCGTCTCGCGAGACTACGAGATCAATCAGATTCATATCTGATTGCAACTGGAGACGGCGCACGGCGAAAGGCATCGGGCTCGCCTCGACAGGCGACGGTCATGCGGCGGCAGGCGAGGGGCGGTAGTGGCGGTGAACGGCGGGGGCGACGACGACGACGACAACGAGTACACGATGATGATCGACGGATTTGTGGCGGTGATTGGCAACAAACCGAGCAACGGATCAGGGCGTACGAGGCGGCGATCTCTAGTCCTCTCGGTGGTCTTTGGGCATTTGTAGAGGGAGCACCCTGAATAGAAACGACCATCAAGATATGGTGGCTCGAAATATGGCCACCGGATGAGATCAGGTGGCGGCGATCGACGAAAACGGATGGAAGCCATTATTACGTTTCGGGTTTGTCGAGAGGGAGAAAAAAATTCTCCTTTGTTTTCTTTTCTTGTTGTCGTCGAAAACCATAATTAGGTGATTATGGTTTAACACCCATTAGCTTAGCCTAGTGGCAAATGTGTATGACCTCTTAATTAGAGGTCTTGGGTTCAAGTCCCACTTGTAACAAAAAGAATAAAAAGTGGTGGTTACAAGTTGGGCCAGGGGGTTTTCTCAAAAGTGGTGAGTTTCCTCCTGATGGAGATTGGAGATGATCGGGTGGGTGGTGTAATGTCCCCGTCAGTGATCCAAAATTGTCGTTCAAAAAAAAAAAGGTGATTATGGTTTAACCCCTAATCATCTAATATCTATTAGATAAACGGGCCTTCTCGAATATTAAGCTCATCTCGTACGCGAGCCCACGAGCCAACGTTAGTAAAGATTTCACTAACGAATAAATCGACCGTATATTTAAATAAAACCACTTTTATTTAAATATCGTTCACCCATTATTATTAAGCTCGTTAGTAACTATAATATTGGTTATTAACTATTTATAACTAGCATAAATAATATATATATATATAATCAATCGTTTCCGTTTCTTTTACCGGTTAACTATTTAAGCGGCTTTAAAGTTCGTTGCACCCGGTGTAACTCTTACGGGTCGTAACCGGGTCGGGTTCAAGATTCGTCGGTTTTGGACACTTATATCCAACATTAAGATTCTTTAAGAATGATGAGTTTTGAGTGTGATTCTAAGGAGAGAAAGAAACACTACGTCAAAATTCACCTTTGGCAAAGGAAAAAAATTGTGACCAAAGTTGTTTGGTCACTTTTTTTTCCATTCCAATCGACACCAAAGGTCCCGTCACCTTATGTACCCTACGACCACGTTACAATATCAGTGGCTGAAGCCACCTAGAAGCGTGGCTAAAGGGTACCAATATTTGTTGTTGTAATCAAACAATTCTTCCGAAGAGCGTGGCCAAAGGGTCCCAACGGCCACATGTGTTTGTTTAACGTGGCATTTGGTATTATATGGTCACGTATATTTGTGTTTTAGCCACATATGTTATAAAAAAACGTGGCCAAATGGGTTGCTGAAATTATAATTTTTGTCCCAATACGCGTGGCCAAAAGGTGGCAACCGCCACGGTAAAATATGTATAGCGTGGCCTTTGGTATTATATGGTCACGTATATTTGTGTTTTAGCCACATATGATATGAAAAAACGTGGTCAAATGGGTTGCTGAAATCATACATTTTGTCCCAATACGCGTGGCCAAAGGGTGGCAACGACCACATTAAAATATAAAAAGCGTGGCCTTTGGTATTATATGGTCACGTATATTTGTGTTTTAGTCACATATATTTGGAAAAAAAAAGTGGCCAAAGTGTAGTTGAAATCAGATATTTTGTCCTAATACGCGTGGCCAAATGGTGGCAACGGCCACGTTAAAATATAAAAAGTGTGGTCTTTGGTATTATATGGTCACGTATATTTGTGTTTTAGCCACATATATTTGAAAAAAAAAGTGGTTAAAGGGTAGTTGAAATCATACATTTTGTCCCAATATGCGTGGCCAAATGGTGGCAACGGTCACGTTAAAATATAAAAAGCGTGGCCTTTGGTATTATATGGTCACGTATATTTGTGTTTTAGCCACATATATTTGGAAAAAAAAGTGGCTAAAGGGTAGTTGAAATCATACATTTTTTCCCAATACGCGTGGCCAAAGGGTGGGAACGGCCAAGTGTGGCCTTTAGTATTTTATGGTCACGTATATTTGTGTTTTAGCCACATATAAAAAAAATGGCCAAAGGGTAGTTGAAATTAGATATTTTGTTCCAATACGCGTGGCTAAAAGGTGGCAATGGCCACGATAAAATATAAAAAGCGTGGCCTTTGGTATTATATGATCACGTATATTGGTGTTTTAGCAACATAAATTTGAGAAGAAGAAAAAGTGACCAAATGGTTGTTGAAATCAGATGGGTCCTTGCTATACGCGTGGGAAATTTAAAAGCTATTACAAATTATTAATTACAAAACAATAAAATTCAATTACAAGTCAAATACAAATGAAATATAAATAAAAATTAAAGAAAATTACACTGCATACAAGCATTATTCTCAATTGAATTTTCAATCCGGGAGCCAACAACACTACCACGTGGTCTTCATCTTCAACTGTCCAGATTTGAGTTTAATTAGGACCATTTTTTCTTGTATTTCTTCCTATACCAAAACATATAATTGATAATTAGGTTATGGAAATTGATCATAATATATATAACAATTTCGAAATACTTACCACCATGATAGATATGGACTGAGGAGTGCCATTTTATTGCAAGTAGTATGGGTCATCAAGTCCTACAATTCAATTGATATCCATATGAACATTAAATATCCAGATGAACTTAAAACATCCGGATGAACATCATATTAAGTTCCGGATCAACTTCATAGTTAGTTGAACTTTATTTGGTACACATCTCACCATTTGTTCCAACAGTCTCTAGCTAGACCAAGTGTTTGAGGTACCAAATAACATTTAAAATGGGACTACATGACATTACCAAACAGATTACTGTGAAACTATAGGACGGAATGAAACTTGACTGGCAAATATTTACCTTTTTCTTTTCAACCGCTTCAGATGAGGTTGATCGACCACCGATTTCACGCTACAAATTACTTTATGTAAATGAGCAATCAAACCGATAATGAGTTTGACAAATACTAACCGTTGTGTGTATGTCAGCATGATTAGTGTTGTGGCTAGATCCAACAAAAATCTCCTTAGAATTTACCTAGAACAATGTTTTTAAATTGGTAAACAGTGAGAGCAGAATAATGACGCGGGCCCATCATGAAAGTATTTATTCTGTCTTTTTAATCTAACATAAGTTGTTCCAGTTTTATTCATACAGATTATGTATATACTCGATTTTTTCATATTAACATACATTTTCAATGAATCATAGCAGAGCTCCATTTAACTCATAACTTTGTTCTTACATGAAATATATATTCTTATGTACCAGGAACTTGCATCTATTTGTGTTCTTCAGGAACAAGAGTTCATCCGGATTGTGTTCTTCATGAACAAGAGTGTATGTTATTATAAGGTACTTGAGAATAGTATGATTAACGTGTGATGTAAAGAATCTACCTCTGTAGATGCCGGAGCATTAAGTTGTTGTGGTAACGGTGTTCCAAGTGCAAATAGATGAGCTATAAGTAGATCACGTTTTTTATCCGATTCTTCAATCTTCAGGAAGAAGGCCTTAACTTGTTCATTTTTTTCATACCTAAGAAGTCTCTCCTCTTTAAGTTCGAACTCAAGTTTTTCCAATTGACCATCAGTGTTGTTGGAACGATCCTTGAATTTTGTACAATTAACAAAATGTAGTTAGATGCTTTTTAACAAATTACATAAATAGGAAAGCATGCGTACCCTATTGATTCATTATCTCTTAATTAGTTCTTAATTATTAATATATCACATAAAGACCCTATTGATTAATTATTTGTTATGTTATACACAAATTAAAGACATTTAAAGGGACGAACGGAACACATCATGTCTTCAGTGGATATAAACAAACAGTTCACCATTTCTAGCAATGTAGCAGATGCATGACATCAACATTCTTCTATTCTTCTACAGTAGATTTAAACTACAATTTCTTTATTTTGTACCCCTCTAACATGAACCTAAAAAAATGTTGGAAACATTCCTATATATGTCCTTTAGGATCATTTCCTAGCTAGTAATGACCATAGTAACATAAATTAGTTCTTAGTTACTAATATATCACATAAAGACCCTATTGATTAATTATTTGATATGTTATACACAAATTAAAGACATTTAAAGGGAAGAGCGGAACACATCATGTCTTCAGTGGATATAAACAAACAGTTCACCATTTCTGGCAAAGTAGCAGATGCATGACATCAACATTCTTCTATTCTTCTATAGGGGATTTAGACTACAATTTCTTTATTTTGTACCCCTCTAACATGAACCTACAAAAAATGTTGGAAACATTCCTATATATGTCCTCTAGGATCATTTCCTAGCTAGGAATGACCAGAGTAACATAAATTAGTTCTTAGTTATTAATATATCACATAAAGACCCTATTGATTAATTATTTGATATGTTATACACAAATTAAAGACATCTAAAGGAAAGAGCGGAACACATCATGTCTTCAATGGATATAAACAAACAGTTCACCATTTCTAGCAGTGTACATAAAGAAGAAAAGAGGTTCACCAGTAACATGAATCTACAAACATGTGCATATGCTTGACCTCAACATTCCTAGCATAAAAATAACTAATTTAGCATGCTCCCACAGTCATTTAAGAAGGTAAATAACTAATTTAGCATAAAATGAATGGGTTGAAATGAATGGAGAGGATTTCTGCAATATATACCCCTTCCTAATTAATTCTGCATGAAACAAAATTTTATCGATCTGTAAATGTAACTGTACACAAATACAGGGATCCCAAGTTAAACGTGTATCAATAATAAACAAAACAAAAAATATTATGAAAACAGATTGTAATTAATGAAAATGAAACGGAATAACTTGACAATTATCGTTTTATGGACTGATTGGTCTCCCAAATCACATGGAACTTCTGAAGAATCGCTAGCGCTGTCTGTTGAAGTTATTCGTTGTTGAAGCTCCATGGAAGATGTGAATTTTATGGATGAGAAAGAAGATATGGTTATTCGCTGGAGGCGTTTAACTGGAAATTTTCTGATAAAGTGAGAGGGAAAAAGTATATGATGAATCGATAATAAGTAAATTTAATTTGAAATTTTGGGTATAATTTGAAAATGGTGGGAAATTCATATATTTTGGTGAAAATTTTTAATTAAAAGGAGGGGGGAATTGTTCAAACTGATAATAAAACCCAAAATTAATATAAACAATATGTATATTAAACATAATTAAACCTAAAATTAAACATAAACATAATATATTAATTAATTAAATGTCTGCACGTAGCTCTTCCGACGGGTTCTTCTTCAAGATGAACTTCATCATCCAGTTCGTAAAAGTCTTCAAGTCACTCTTCTTGTGGGTTTACAGGTTCTTCTTCAAGATGAGCTTCATCCTCTTGAGGTGTTGAAATAATGAGATTGTGAAATTGTACGAGTACATCAATTACGGTTGACATAACTGTGACCCTTTAAGCATCTGGACGACAATAGGAGTTAAAAGTCCTAACAAAATTATGTTTTAATATTAATTTTATTATTTTCTTTTAGATATAATAAACAAGATTTTGATAACACGTGCTTTGTGGCCGTGATAACGCAACTACAAAAAGCGGTGACATTACTTAAACATAACTCAAAAATGAAAATGATAAATTACTATGCAATTCAGAACAAAAATACGAAAAGACCGCCATGTTGCGAATTTCTCATGTATAATAATTTTGTTTCCAAAATATTAAACGACGTCCAATTAGGAAGGTGAGGAGCAATTAGGACCAACCAGACTAATGAGGACTAAATACTGACAATTAGTGTCATTTATGATACTTTAGTGAAGACCAGTTATGGTCAGTTAATATGGTCAATGAATACGAATTAGGACCAATTCAATGAGAAGGCCGATTATGCTCATAGGACCGAAAGGACGGAGCATGAAGGAAGTGACTAATGAGGATCGATGATCAAGTATAACCAATTAGGACTAATTGGGGCCAAATAGTTTGAATAAGGACCAATGATACCAATAAGGGTAAATCAGGGTTAGTGATGGTCGATTAAGACCAATTAGGTTCAATTAGGGTCAATGAGGACCCATTAGGACCAATAATGGTCGAATATGCTCGATTAATGAGGATCGATGATCAAGTATGACCAATTAGGACTAACTAGGGCCAATTAGTTTGAATGAGGACCAATGATACCAATAAGGGTAAATCAGGGTTAGTAATGGTCGATTAAGACCAATTAGGTTCAATTAGGGTCAATGAGGACGCATTAGGACCAATGATGGTCGAATATGCTCGATTAGGACCAATAAGGATGAATTATGACTTATTAGGTCCAGTTAGGACCGATGAGGGCCAATTAGACAGAATAAGTACCAATATGGCGCAATTCGGGTTAATGAGGAGCAATTTGCACAGTTTGGACCAATAAGGACCAATTAGTGTCAATTAGCCTCAATAAGGACCAACTAGACTCATCGAGGACCATCTACTTTAAAGTATAACAAATTTGAGTCAATTAGGCCTAATTGACCCAAATTGATTATAATTGGTCCTAAATGAGCCTAATTGGTCGTAATTGACCGTAAGTGATCTTCATTGAACCTAACTGAGCCTAATAGACTATAATTGACCTTCATTGGCCCTAATTCATCTTAACTGAGTGTTCACTGGCCCTCACTGGTACTCATTTGTCATAAATGACCATGATTGACCTTAATTCAGTCTACTGGTCCTCATTGAGCATAATTGGCCCTTAATCGGCCTAATAAACCCTAATTGGTCATATTTGGTCCTCATAAGGCGTCATTGAGAAAAATCAACCCTCGTTAGTTATAACTGGTCTTCATCATTGACCCTCACTGATCCTCATTGACCCAAATTGACCCCAATTTACCCTAATTGGGCCTCGTGGCTTCGTTGGTCCTAATTGGTCCTACTTTATCTTCATTTGTCCTCATCGGTCCTAATCGACCCTAATTGATTTAATTAAAATAAATTAATAATATTATTCTAAACCAAATTAAATTATCAAAAATTTCCCACTATTTACAAACTCCAATAACTTCACCTGTTTCAATTCTAAGGGTTCACTGTGATCCAGAAGAACTGTCGTTAGTATAAAACTGCATTTTCGAAAAAACGTTACCCTCTATTTTCTCTCCAAGTTTCTAATTGGCGATTTATGTAGCAACCCTAAAATTTTTCTTTTCCTTCCACAGAAACCGTAACGAATTAAGGCAATTTTCGGGACGAAAATTCCTTAACAAGGGGATGATGTGACAACCGACAATTTCCCAGGTTAACCCTGTTAATAACTTGTGTTATATTTTGATAACGTCTGTTACTTCGGTTAACTAGAATAGTTACACGAACATCGCACATGAGTCTAGACGTCGGTTAACTAACTGGAATAATTATAATTTATGATTTTATATAAATTATATTTTATGAGTTCACGAAAACGTTTTGTCAATTTATGTGGCAATTATATTTATTTTCTTTTTATGCGGTATATATGTGTACATATACGAATGTCATTTTATGATTCTACATGACGGTGTATCACGTATTCAGACGAAGTACTTCTATAATATTATAGGAATTTAAAAACATATAGTTATGGAGTTATAACTATGATTTTATGTGAATCTAAGCGGATAATTAGAGATTGCTATCCATAATTTTATTTGGTTGTTTAAGTTTATATTTCTCATAAACGCTACACGTTTTACGGTGTCAAAATGCATACTCTCGTTTGGCCATCGTTACGTTTTTCGTTAGTCCCGTTAGCCTTATATAAACCCGAGGGACTATTCTCGCCAATTTCTAAACCCTTTTCTTTTGAGAAAACTTGAATGGCCATTAATGTAATTACCCTAAACCTTGTGTCACCTTGTAAATTTCAGAGGGACTAATCATGTCACTTGCCAATAGTCACTTGAATGACAATTACGAGCTGTAAATTGTGAAACGGTTTCGTCCGACTGTCGCCCTCACCGTCGGTTTCAAACTCAACAAATCAATCCCTCATTCAAGTGTATTTTGATTACTAGAATCATTTTATTACTCAAGAGCCATTCAATTGCTCAACACACGACGCCTCACGAGCTCTCTCCCTTCTCTTTCTTTTTTTTAAGTTTCCGGTGAACTCAAGATTTCCGACCAACCAAGCACTGCCTCACCCTCATTTGCGCATCACGGTGATCGCGGTTCTTCGTTGATCAACCCAGTAGCAACTGATTTGGAAACAGGGCACCATCGGGAGATCCGTGTCGAGACTTTCGATTTCGTTTCGGCTTCAAAAACGTGTCAAAACTCATCTTTTATTTGAGGTAACCACTTTACATTGTTAATCGCACCTTTCCTGAGCCTCGATTTCATGTTTTACGTTTTTCCGGTCGCCGGAAAATATCTCCGGCGACATTAGGGTTATATGAAGAAGATGAAGTCTGGTCGGGTCGGGTTAAATACTTAAGCTTCTGGATATAAACAAAAACTCGCATGTAGCCCAGCTGGTTAGAGCATTCGTTTGAGACCGTGAGGTCTCGGGTTCGAAACCCCCTCACCCCCAAAGTCTGTTATTATGTTTTTTTTTCTTCTCTCCTTGATCCGATCTGCTCGCGCTGCCTGCATATAAACAATGGCTGCGAAGATTGTTAACAAAACGAGCCCCTAGCCCAGTGGCTAGGGCGCTGTGTTGTAACCACTAGGTCACGGGTTCGAGTCCCGTGACCCTTATTTTCACTGTTTTATTTTTGTTTAATGATTTTCAAGCATTTTTGGTCCAAAAACTTAAACGTACTAGTAACCGATTATCAAATCTCGACCCATGAAGTTTTCAAAGACCCGTTGAGGTATTCGTTGAACTTTTATATTATGAAAACATTATTACTTAAAAGAATTAAAATTGTATAGTCTCGTTATTAATTATAAAAAAAAATAGTTTTATATATACGAGTACATATATATATATATTTGATTTATGGTCATGCAAACGTTTTAAATAGTCTCTTTAAACTCTCGGAATTTTTACATGGCATATAAATATATATTTAGGACGCGTTATTTTTCACCCTTGTGGCTACGCCTCGATATTTATATTTATGAATAAATATACATATATATATATATGTTTATTTATCCGATCATCTCTACATTTTATTATTGGGAATAATATACGCGCATTGATTTTCATAAATTCTTGTGTCCATGATTTACGTTATTTTTTTTACTACGTTCGAACGAACGATTTTTAGTCACAAATTGAATTTGTCACCTGCGTCATAATTGGAATTTCTTGATAAACAAAAA
>JBCNJP010010531.1:0-21761 GCA_039602395.1 Deinandra increscens subsp. villosa
ATAGCTGTAATGGCAAAAAAAAGTCTGATCTGAGCCCTTTTGATTGCCTGACCTATTTCTGATGGTGAACAACCGCCTCTATCTTCATTTGGCACCTTAATCAGATCTCTGTATCGTATGGCGATGATGATCCATTATTTTTGAGGTGTATACGGCTATGAAGGTCTTAGCATTGTAGTGGTGATTCTCTCTTTTCGCAGCCATCTCAGATCTGAGCCCTAACCACGATGATAGTTGAAACGGAACCACAACGTTTCTGGATCAGATCTGAGCCTTCAATATCGTGATTTAATTCTGATGGTTTTTTATTATATGGCCGGTGGCTTTGTTTTTCTGTAATATTTCATCTCTGTATTGTATATGGCCATGATGATTGGTTGTGTTTGAGGTGTATACAGAGATGATCAGTTGGGTTTGAAGTCTTTGAGATGTGGCTTTTATGTCTATATGCCATCATGTCGTTGATTTTACTGTTTGCTATGATGATCTATTTGGTTTGAGGTGTTTATGGCTTTGCTGGTCTTGGTGTTGGCTTGGCGATTCGTTGATTCGCAGCCATCTCAGATCTAAGCCTTCTAACTCCAATGATAGATGGAACATCCCAAAAACTCAGATCTGAGCACTTTTAATAGTGTGGCCTATTTATTATGGTTATTTGAACAATCGCTCGTCTTAATTTGGCACATAATTCTGATGGTTATTCGTTTTTGTCGTATGATTACGATTCTTTGTTGGGATGCTTTGATTAGTGAGTTTTATGGCTATGATGATGGGTTGGGTTTAAGGTGAACATGGCATGAAGGTCTTTGCTTTGGCGTGGCGATTATCTGTTTCGCAGCCATCTCAGATCCGAGCCCTATAACTCTAATGATAATTGGAACAACCTAACGGCTTTTCAAGTTCAGATCCGAGCCTTTGATTGCGTAGCCTAATTCTGATGGTTGTTTGATTTTTATTTATTTTATTCATGACTATAATGCTCTCTTGGCTATAATTCTAATTATTTGTCAAAGAAAGGCTCTATAAATTTAAAAGAATTTGTAGAACATTTAGTGTATGAACTTCTGAAACTAAAACATTTTTTTTAATTATTAAACATATAATTTTTGAAATAAGTAAACATTTGATATATAATATATTATCCTTTCAAACCTTTCAAAACTTTACGTAAAATTACATTAACTTTTAAAAGCATTCAAAACTCTCAAATTTTGAGGTTTGACTAGCAAATCTTATAGAAGAATTAACGCTTTTTAATTTTTGTTTTAACAGCAAAGTTCGTATAAAGAGTGTTATATCTTATGATAGTCGATTTTAAATCAGTGTTCTTAATAATTAGGTGTAAGCCAAATTTTGTAATTCGTCGGCAAAACATTATGTACACACGTATAACGGTATTTATAAGTGTATGTACGATGTTAGCATTGACAGTAATTTGACTGTAAAAAATTTAAATTTCAAACTAGAGCTTCATTTTTATCTTTTCATATTCTAAATGGTATGAGGCATCCTTGTGTCATGAAAGAAAAAGCTGCCCTAAAACTACTATTTTAGACACACTCTTATGTAGTTGTGTCATAAAACAAAAGGCTATCACCTACAGATTGAAAGACATCTTAGCTTTTTAGGAATAATAATAATAATAATAATAATAATAATAATAATAATAATAATAATAATAATAATAATAATAATAATAATAATAATAATAATAATCTATAATAATAATAATAATAATAATAATAATAATAATAATAATAATAATAATAATAATAATATATTGTTTACAAAGATTCTTTTGTCATAAAAGAAAATTTGTTACAATAAAGAAAATAAAATAAAAAATAGATACATCGGATCGGATGTATATAAAATAATAGGAAAACAAATCACTAAAAATTGACAATACCCCCTCTAAACATTTCATTATTTAAAAAAATGTTTTTTTGGAAAAAAATCAAGAATACCTTTTCTAACAACGTAATTTAAATAAAATGAACAACTATTTTGTTAAAATTAAAATGTATTTTTGTTTGAAAAAACTTAAAACAAAAAAGTGAATGAAACGTTTTTTTCTTTGAAAAAAACTTATACATTTATGTTTTTTGAATAATAGTAACTGATGTTTATTGGGAAAAAACCTTTTTTTTTGATAAGAATAGAAATTTACATTTTTGAATGGAGAAGCAAGGAAAAATATCTTTGATTTAAAATAAGAAAAAAGTATACATTTTTCAAAATTAGAGAAAATTTTTAGAAAAAGTTTACACTTTTTTGAAAGTTTAAAGATTAACTTACAAAATCTCACACCTTTAAAAAATCTGTGCCCCGGGCAAACCAATGAAATGTCAAAATTGAAATTCAAATTTCTACCATTTTTGAACTAATATTCAATAACTTTTTCCTCTTAGAGGGAATCATACCCATTTAGATATAGAAACCAAATAACCATAAACCTTTAATCGATTAGTACTAGAATCATCCCTAAGCTTTGTTTCTTATGCATATTTGAAGGATATTCAAATGGACACTCGGGTTTGATTTCATTAACTTATAGATAGATGAGTTACTGGCTTCACACCGCGTTGTAAATTGTCGCATCTCGCTCATCGAAAAATGAGTATCACGTAGTAAAGTGTCACCGACGCTGCATAACGCATACATGAAACGAAAATCGCATCGTAAGTTATTGTCGCGTCGCATCACGCTAACATAAACGAACATACTGTTCTGGTTAAGGACAATGAAGAGTTTTCTGGTATTCTTAACAGTGAAGAGTGGTTAGATCTTTATGGTCACGAGGTCATTGAAATGGTTATGTTTTATGAGGCCCTCTTAATGTGACCTCATCAAAACTATCATCAAAAATATTATCTTCATAAATTCAACTTAAAACACTGTTTATGATCGATTGCATGGCGTAAACATGGATTGACTTCCTCACTATGGAATTCATTGACCCTCAGATTTTAATTTAAAATGTACTATGTTATTACTGATATCTTAAAACTATGTTGATGGCTTCCATCTTATAACTCATTTGGTTTTAAATTACTATGTTTGTGACCAATATATATTTCAATTCGGGTGTTTGTTGTTATTTGTTTGAGTTTTAAAAAATGAATACCTTGATGTAAATTGTCGTGCCGCCATAACAAACGAACAAATAAAAAAAATACCGCATTGTAGTTTGTTGTGCCGCTGCAACGCGCAAACAGAAGACGAATAACACGCTATACACTGTCGCCGCCGCAACGCGCGGACACACGGCTAGTATATATATATATATATATATATATATATATATATATATAGTCAAAAGTTCATTGTAGACCCCTTAAAAAGTGTAGACCTCGTAGACCCTTTATTGTTCTATAAAACTCACTGTTGTTGAATTTGGTCTCTATTTTTTTTTTTTTGTCATATTTCTCTCTTTATATTTTAATTTAAGGTTTATTTCTTATGTCTTTTAGTTTTTTCTTTATTTTTTATTTTCTTAATTTGAAATTATAATTTTTAGTGAGTTTTATAGAATGTCGATTTTTTAAGTTGCAGTGAGTTTTAATCTAAAGAGTGAGTTTTATAATTTGTAATGAGTTTTATAATTTTTAATGAGTTTGAAAGAACATCGATTTTTAAAGTTGTTATGAGTTTTAAACACAAAAGTGAGTTTTAAAACTCAGTAATGAGTTTTATAATCCCATTTTCACCAAATCACCGGCAATATACAGGTTTGGTGATTTGAAATCCCAACACACACTTTTAATGAAAGACAAAAATTGTTCTAAACAACTTTTTACAAAATATTTTTTAAGTTGTAAGTTAATTTGTACAATTATGAACTTAATGCATGTAATCATATATTTAACAAAAAAAAAGACTTTAAGTCCAATAGTATTCAAGGTAGTGTCTCTCTTACTAATACTGAAGGTTTAAGTATCACCATGAACATGATGCAAATTAGGACTAGTATTTAAATGCGTGTGTGCTAACCGTTAAATAAAAGATTTTATTTATTTGGTGGTTCATGAGGGCCAATATGGATAGGATTCCATCTAAAGTGGGTTTGGCTAGAAGGATGATATCTATGACCACGGTTTGTTCGGGATGTCAGGAGTTTTAGAAATCTGTGGATTATTTATTGGTTAGTTGTAGATGGTTAGTTCTTGTGTGGAACTTGGTGTTTGGGTGGTGCAAACCTCCACGGTTGTTTCTCATTCCGGTGAAGGATGTCATAAGGGCTTATGAAAATTGGCAGGGATCAAGAAAGTATAAAGAGGTTAGGAACTTGATTTTTCTTACGACCTTATGGTGTATTTGGAATGTGAGAAATAAGCGGATTTGCAATAACAAAAGTTTAAAGGCGATGGATTTGCTAGGGGTTGTCAAGAATCTTTCGTTTCTTTGGATCACTACCCGAGCCGGAGGAAGTTGAATCATATTAGTTGGGTGGAATGATGTAATTTTTTTATATTATTTTTAGTTCTAATGCTAGCGTGTATGCTAGGTTTTTTTTTCTAATGAATGGCCTTTAAAAAAGTTTTGAAATCTTGTTAGATATTGTTAATTTATTGTGTGATGTGGTTGTTTTAGTAATTTACAACTCCTTTGATGCATATGTTGTACGTTATGTCAGGCATGCAATTACTTCAAACCACATTATGAACCTTAGATCATGTGATGCTCTAGTACTTTGTACTAATATGTTACCGTTTATAGATCGAGTATATATATAAATACGCTTAAGGTTATTTATGATTATCTATCTAGCTTCTATATCTATCCTATATATTGTCGTCCACATGTCGAGAGAAACATTGGCTGAGTCCATTAAAACACATCGAATATTAGACGTCGATAACCGAAAGGTACTATGAAAGAGAGTATTAATCCTAGATCTATCTTGTCGAAATATATTTTTTATCTTTTTATCTCAATATCTTTTTTTAAATGGCAAATTTATCCCACTCCTAAACTACTCATTAAATTAAATTACATTACACCAATTACATTCATTGCCTATGTTTGAACCCACGACCAAGATGACAAAACCTTTACCAAATAGACTAGTCCTCAAGTTGGCTTTTATCTCAATATCTAAAAATGGCTCCCGTAGTTTATCTAATCTTGTTTATTTATTTGTTTTTTGTGTGGGCTTATTTAGGTATGTTGGTTAATGGGCTTATCTTTCTCATGCATGGGCCGCATAGGTTAATCTTAATAGTTTATTATTAATTCTTTTAATATTTTTTTGTTTATTATTTGAATCTAGCTTGAATTGGTAGGACGGTCAAAATTAGTCTCGGTTAGTCAAAATTGGTGGTTTCTAAGCTTAAGTTGGTTAGTTTTCATCTTTGTTTAGGTTGTAGGTTGAGTCAGTAGATTTATAATTTTGAAGTCGGTTAAGTGCCATTGTAGGTTTAGATATGTAACTTTTAGTATATGAAAGGACCATGTGCTATGTAATTCTTCTCCATAAAAAAGTTAAGAAGCAAGTTTCTTTTGATTTGTTTGATGAAGCAAGCTCTAATATTGTGTTCGTTCTAATTGTTCTCCAACAAGAGCCAAAACGTCGAAGACCGATCAGAGGGGTTCCGCGTGAGCTAGGCGTCTGTGTGAGTTGAAGACTACCGAAGAGGTTCTGTGTGAGTCAGGGCTCTGTGTGAGCCGAGGACCAAAGACCATTGAAGAGGTTCTTTGTGAGCCAAGGAGATCAAGGTTCAGTGTGAGCCGTGAGGGATCTATATGATTGGTGAAGAAAGATCTGTATGTTCTGTTTGTGTTACATTAAAGGAAAAGAAGAAAGATTTGTGTGATCTGTTTGTGTTGCATTGAAGGAAAAGAAGAAAGATCTGCATGTGTGTTATGTTTGTATTATGTTGAAATAAAAGAAACATGGCCGCATGAGAAGGAAGTGCTATAGTACCGGTTAGAGAACCATCAAGCATAACTCTTCAATGCCCTTAATTAACAGTCACCAATTTTACGATTTGCCCACTATGATGAAGTTGGTTTTATAAGGTAATAGTTTATGGGAGGTGAATGACCTGGTAACCGAAGGTACAATAGAAGTAAAGAAAAACTTAACTGTTACGAGCTTTATTTTTCAATCTCTATATGAAGACATTCTATCGCAGGTGGCGAAACATGAGGATGCTAAAGATGTGTGGGAATCTATACAGGTTTGGTTTCTTGGTGCAGATCAGGTGGAAAAGACTCGCTTCAAACACTTAGGAGAGACTTGGAGTAACTTCAGATGGGCGAGAGTGCATTAGACCTAATTGTCACAGAGTTATCTTTTGACTCATGTGTGGTCTTAGAATTGATCTAAGTAAGCCTTGTCGATGAGTGAAATAGCGATTCAAAGATGTTTGGTTTGTAAAGGGAATGAAGATTGTGAAGTAGACTACTTTTATTGCTTGAAAAAGTTTACAACTATACGAGTGAGTGTTGTAGTTTGCTAGGTTGGTAGGTTTCTAGGTTGCTAGATGAGCTACAAATGAACCCTCACCACCTATTTATACTAGTTTGATGAGTTCTAGAAAGTTCATAATCTAGATTTTTCTAGACATGATATTTATATAGATATTTCTAGAATCTTCTATCCATGTCTTTCAAGATCCTTCCATGGTTGATTGTTCTAGCATATTCTAGATCATTCCATAACCTTTCAAGGCTGTTTTAGAACCTTCCACGGTGCTATTTCCTGAGTAGAATTTTGTAGGTTGTTCCAGAGTCTTCCAGGAAACCCTTGATGCTCCTAGACTTGCCTGGTGTTAGGGGTTGATTTTTAGGATACTCGCGAGGAAGCTCAGACAGTTCAGGAATCCTGAAATAAATTGGGAATCCTATCGGCTCAGGTATCCTGATTTGTTATTAATTATTCTCTAATCCCTATTTTGCCTCATGTTTAAATTGTTTGCAGGTGACGTTAGACGACCAACTACCTCCTAAAGAATCGCTCTAGCTGTTGAAAGACGTCGACCAAGTGGACGCATAGTGGTTTAACAGTCAAATTAGTTAGAGAATGAGATCCCGGGAATCCCGAAGAGTTTGTTATAGATGTAATCGTTAGATAACAAGGGTTATGATCGATATAGGAACAACACAACTTACTGGCACTTTAGTTCTGATAGAAAACAATCATTGTAACTCTTAGCTTGATCGATCATACCTCCACAACAATTGTATTTTTCGATTTCATATTAATAAAAGTGCTACGCAGCAGGCTCTTCAGGCCAACTCTCGACGTATTTTGCTAAAATTCCCAGAGGAGACTTGAAGGATTCTGGATTTTCCCTCGTTACATCCTAGTGTCAATATTCACACTTTGATATATTGTCATCCTTAACATAAAGCACACTACCTCACTTACAAAGTTTGGTTCACTTAATCATTTTGGTGATTTTTTTTACCAGAACATCTGGAATCTTCCAGATGTTGAGGATTAAGATTTGATTTTAGGCGGGACGTGACATCCTCCCCCACTTAAATCCATGATGCCCTCGTCGTGTTTCCTGAGTGTGTTGTGGTTTTTCCTCATGAGTTTTATGATTGACTAGCTGTGTGCCCGCGCGTTGCGGCGGCGACAGTGTATAGCGTGTTATTCGTCTTCTGTTCGCGCGTTGCAGCAGCACAACAAACTACAACGCGGTATTTGTTTATTTGTTCGCTTGTTATGGCGGCACGACAATTAAATCGAGGTATTCGTTTTTTTAGAACTCAAACAACCGAATTGAAATATATATTGGTCACAAACATAGTAATTTAAAACCAAATGAGTTGTAAGATAGAAGTCATCAACATAGTTTGAAGATATCAGTAATGACATAGTACTTTTTAAATCAAAATCCGAGGGTCAATGAATTCCATAGTGAGGATACTGGCGCGTTGTAGCGGGCGATAGTTTATAATGCGTTATATATCTTTTGTTCGCTCATTAGGCGGCGACAACAATTTACAACGCGATATTTGTTTATGTTAGCGCAATACGACGCAATGACAATTTATAATACAGTACATGCGTGTTTGGCGGCAATGAACTACAATCATCATTTATCCAATTTTATATAATCTGGGAGACTTAATTTTCAAAATCTAATTTTCAAAATCTGACACATATTTTCTCTTTCCTTGTATTTACTTTGATTTTGTAATTTGTCTTGATTTCATTGTTTTTTTTAACGTTAACTTGGATCATTAACGGTCACTGGAAACTCATCATAGTTAAGAACACCTCTGCCCAACATGTAAGCCTTATTTTTTATTGTCACATGTGAGACTTAAACCCAAGATCTCAACATTTATAATGTCTTTAGGTACCTGATCTTGATCTTAGCCAATTAGGCTAGAGATCATTGGTATATAATCTCCTTGTTAGGTTGATTAATTAGACATTCAAATCATTCTTAATATATTTTTTATCATATATGATTAAACTAATTAAGTTTTTGTTTGATCACTGCTTATATAGTTAAGCACCAAATCATTTCACAAGTCAAGCTTTCTTAAACACAATATGAGATTGAACGAATAAAGAAAATAAACAAAGATAACTCCATAAATGAAAATAAAATTAACAACACAACACAACCCTTTCAAAAAAAAAAATTAAAAGTTCTATGAATACTTTTTTTTCATTCATGCACTATCTCACGGAAATAGGCAAGGCATGACCCACCTCTGCAAAAGAAGTGCACTCCTATAACCCATTTTAAGCCTCCAAGTGCTTTACCATCTTGAACCCATTACTTTGTTCATCTCGAGCAACTCCACCTATGAAAAGCATGATGCAGAGTGTTTATATAGGAGAACCAAGCATAATGCACATTGAACTATACAAATTACCTTCAAGTAGCTCTTGGAAAATCACAAGCATACAAATGGGTAAGAACTCCACCCGCCAAAATAAAAAACAATAGTAACAGAAATAAACAGGCTAATTAAGAACTTGTGCGTATTTTACTAATATTCACATGTATATACTGAATTGAAATCATAAGGCTGCAAAGAAACCATCAAAACAAACGTACCTTCAGTACATCATCTTTTTTATCACCTTTCAGCCTAGCTCGATGAAACTATTTGTAATTTGTAATATCTAACAAATAAGAGTAAAATCATTGCTTGTAAGAAAAAATATCCAGAACCATAAACATATCTATATAAACACACAATGAACATATCAACTACAACTTCTCCACCTCAAAATTTGAACTCATGTATGTTGTATATACCTATTTATTTTTAATTTTGGGGGGGGGGGGGGGGGATTTAAAACAGGAAAGAGTTAAAAGGATCTGAAGGGGTTTAAATTTCAAAATTTTGAGAAGAAAAGGATGTTGTCTGCTTTTGGTTCAGAAACGCAGAGGTAGGGTTTATAACCATTTCGAATGGTTAATCTTACGATTGCATGAATGGTTAATCTTACAATAAAAAAAGAAACTCACAGTTGAGCCCATTGACATCCAATCCCAACATCCTGAAGATAACCACAAACAATACCTGCAAAAGAAAACTTAAGATATAAAGTTAAATAATTAAGACCACAAAACAACAGATGGTATAAACATGGGAATACCTGCAAAAGATGGGGCTCACGACTGGTTTTAATAATTATATTTGGCCCCCTTTGCTAGTTTTCACGACCTCTTTGTTTTGAAACAAACCTCGTCTTTTCAAACTCCCCGGCTAGGGTTCTTTGTTCCGATAATGTCTTCTTTGGGGGTTTAGCAATACTCACTACTGTTCCGACACCCCCAAATGTGACCCGACTCGGTCTCTGGATCATGTCACGTGTGTTTGTAACCCCAGCAAAGCGCACATAACTGAACGTATATCCTCTTATATCCTTTTTGTTTAGAATGGACGCATCTCAGATTCCCCTATGTGACTGAATTTCCTCCATAGATTTGCACTCGAGCATTTTTTTTGTAAGTTTGTGACAAAAAAGAATTTAATTTACTGTCGCTTCCGTGCTAAATAAAAACAAACAACCTCGAAATTTCCAAATAATCATTTCATCAGATTTATAACTTATTTGACTCATATATCGGAGAAAAAACAACACATCTAAGCAAATGAAGGGATGTCTTAAACGTTGACTGATTCAAGTGCTAATGAAAATCAAACCTTGCGAAATGATAAAGCGATTAGAGCTGTGAGCTACTTACTTATATGAGTAATTGGCCCCTCATCATGATTGGCCTTTGAAAATACCTCCTGATGTGAAAAAGGTAAAGTTGGATCTATTTCCATGTTGGTGCCTATAAAAGCTGACCATAGAAGGAAAAATTTAAAAGTTAAATTACATGAGAAGAAAAGCTTTATGTGAGGAATGCAAAGAGCAACAAAGATAATAGGCCAGTGAAAAGGAAGTACCTTTAAACATTGTAAAAGTGACACCAGATGGGTTTAATTTTTGATTTAGATATGCAGACACAGTTTGACTTTTGAGAAGTCAAGACAACAACATAGCAGCACAGTTTGACTTCTGAAAAGTCAGCAGCTGAACCTACAGCACTACATAAATATAAAAGGCCTCGGATTACCAGTTTACACCATCAGTAGGTGGATTTACATTACGAGTTCAAAATAATACATCTTGTTGTGTTCCTACTATGGAGTCTTAAGTATTTTTTCTCCTAAAAAAAGAATTGCATAAATGGTTGCGTAAGGTTCAAATGCTTTGACATGGGTCTGGTTGCTATTGATGACCTGAAAAAAGATCTTTGAGATCCAACCTTACTGCAAATGGATTCGAATCAATGGACTCTGACATCTTGAAATTGAACATGGGTCCAGTTGCCTATAAACCCATTTTATTCTCATGGTACATAGGTTAGGCATCCTTCAAAATCAATTGTATAAATCAACAAAACCAATAACTTTACATAGTATAAAGGAAAAAGGGTACTCCTATGTGCTAAAAATATGTGGAGGGAAAGGTGCAAGTAAACCAACAAACCTCGCTTGCAACGAAAAGGTGCAAAGGTTTATTAAACCGAAACAGGTTAATATACATATACTCACAAACATTTCCATCTGTTTTCTTGATCTCCAAGTTAGCCTTTCTGATAATGACCAGTGCCTCTCAGTGTATCTGCTATAAAATCATCAAACCTGATTGCAGTCGGTGCTTCAGCCTTAGCACCATAAACCAGCCTCTGTAAGCAAAGACACATAAATGAAAATAAAAACCAACCCAAATCAAGCCCAAACACATTAAGCAGAAAAAACCATCACAAAATTAGTTCTAAAACAACATTAAAACAGTGGCAAAACAACCTAATAATATTGCAACATTGTTTTACAAACTGCAGCCCCAATAGCCCCTAAACAACATTAAATTATTGCCCAGAAAGCATTTGTAACAGACCCAGTTCAGTAGTATTTTTAATATATGTAGCCACCTAAAAACACTAATGATTTGGATTAAACTGTGACCATATAAGAACCCAGTGAAAGAGGTAAAGAAAATTGCACCTTTTTGCAATTTCTAGGCATTCTTCCTTCCTCACCATGATAGCTGTTTCATTCTTCAAACGCTGCAAATTGACTTCTGTATGGTTCGATAGTGTCCTTCGCGCTGAATGAATTCAAAGAAATAATATAAATGTTTCATCTTAAAATTACAAATCTAATCCTAAAAAATAAAAACACAAGCAGATAACTAAAGACCCAGAAAATAGAAAACTCACAAAATAACCTTTTCATTTGTAGGATTCACCACCACTTGAGTCCATTTGAGTCAAGACTTAGCATCACTGTATAAAATCAACTTCAAATCTTGAGTCCACTTAACCAACCTTCCTGGATGTTTTAAACCGCTACCCAACCCACTGGACCCAAGCAACCAACCTGGCTAATTATAAGGTTAGCCAAGAAGGATTTTGCATACCTTGGCTATTTACATCACTCCTCATGCTTCTATACCTGCTACAAGAGCATCAACACATGTAAACATATCAAAACTTGGTTAAGCAAAATCGAAATCCCAACAATCATAAACTGAAAATAAAGACCAAGAGATCAAATCTAAAAAGAATAGGCCTTACTTTTTGCTGATGAGGACAGTAATTGCTTAATAACTGTTGTGGTGATGTCGAGATCTGAAAACGAACAACAGGAAAAACATTCAGCCCGAAAAATCAAAAGAAAAAAACGAACCTCAGATATCAGATCTGCGATAATTCTTTTTTCAGATCTGGGAAGCTATCAACTGAACCAAAAATAACCTATAAACGATGGAGCAGGAATAGCGATTGAGTTCCATATGCTGATGCTATTCGGCTGTATGTTTTTTCAAATTGTGGTTTGAATTAGGGCAGAAATGAAGACAACTGAGAAAGAGAATGAAAGAAATTTTCGATATATGTATAAGATTAGGTTTTCGAATTTTGAAATAGCAAACTCGTGAATCAGGTAAGAATCTTTGACAAAAGAAGGTGCATCTGCAAGCCCTTTATCTGATTTCAGACTTCAGTCGCCCGTTTTCAACCATTACGGTCGGATTATGGGACTGTGTATAAGAAAAGGGAGAAAACGAACAGGAAGCTTACCAGATTTGTGTCGCCGGTTCTCAAGGTCGATTTCTTGCTGCGCGCTAATCATAGGAAAGGAAATGAAAAGATAGGGTAACACGGATCGAATGGAAGAAGAAACATGTAAATAGAAAGCGTCTTAATTTTAAGACGGTGATAATTACCAAAATACCCTTTTTATCAATATGCCATGAACCACATAGATCTATCAAGAACCAACATGCATGATGAAGATCTAATCCTAATCCATCATAATAATGCAATCTTGATCACATAATCCATAGATCTAACATTAGAGATCATGCGTGACATAAAACTAACCTAAACCATCATAAAGATCAAATCTTGATCATGCAAAAATCAAGCAATAAGGATGAAGTACTTACTTAGCACAAAGAAATGTGAAGAAGAGGATAATCAAGGCTTGATCCTTTAAAAAAATTGCTCCAAGATTGAACGGAGATGTGAAATATCAGAGGAACATGGGTTTTCGACCGTTTATGGTGTTCGGGTTTGAGAAATGAGAAGCATGGTGGCTAATGGTGCTTAAATAGGAGAGAATTAGGGTTTTGCTGGAAAAAACGAAACAAGTGTATCGCTTGGGGCAAGGGCATGCTCTAGGCGATACGCCTAGAGCCTTCTTGAAGAATATCTTGTCCGATTTCTCGTTTCGCGTGCTCAGTTCTTCATACTTTTGACGTTTTCGAGTCCCGCTTTCACCCCAAATTACTCAATTCATCATCTCATCATGTTAAGAGCATATAGTCCACTAAAAAGAATATAAATACGCCAAATAACCCATAACATTGAACACATAAGGCCACATAACACGTTTTTGGTCGGTTTTGTCGTACGTATCGTTTTTGGGCAGTTCATCAACGTTTCATGACTCTATTTAGTATGTGATGACTCGTGATAGGATTTTGCAATTATTAGACTCATAATTATGCTTAATTTAACATACGATCCTCAAATAGGAGATTTCTAGTAAACGAAGAATGGCGTACCAAAATCGTGTAAAAACCGCAAACCTCTTTATTTTTAGTTCGAGGAATCCAATTTGAATCCACATGTTTTTAATTAAATATTTTATTTTGAAAAAAAATTATGAATCATTTAAAAACATTATTTGGGATATAAGTACCCGAAAAATTCTTGTAGTACTGAATAATTCACAAATTGGGAAAACGCGAAAATTTTAAAATGGGTCGAGTTTTACAACTGGGAAAAATGCAAATGTTATAGTCTCCTCTACTTCAGGGAATTTCCTCCATAAATTAGAAGAGACTTATTAATTTAGAGAAAATACGATAAAAAGGGTTTTGTTAATAACCAACACACATCTTGACATTTAAAACCAAACATAGAGACAACATAACAGATTTCATTGAGTATAGAAATATATTCTCGATTACAAATTAATTACGACGGTGCCAACCTTTACCCGACCGCACGGGTTTGGTTAGGAATGGCGACAAGGAAAAATGGGTTAAACAACCACTGGAGACATACCCATACACACACACACACACCCTTCTTGGCCCGACTCCCAGTGCACCCTAAAGGCATTACCGATGCTTATATATATAGGGTGTACCGCAACTATCCCACTACATCTTTAATAGCTTTAAGAGAGTATTGTTCGCCTTCGGAGAACAACCTATTCTACACAACAACAATAGACAATTGAGCTCGACATAATGAAACTTAGGGCTATCAACCAGAAGGTGAGCAATAGATCTAAGTAACACGCTATATGTCAAACTCCAACCAAAAGTTACACTATAATCAACTGAGGACCAACCAAAGATAGAAGACCACAGTTTCCCCTACTTTAGAGCGAGACTGGGGCATCAAGAGACACGGGTGAGTAATGGGTGCAACATATATACCATTGCAAACACTGGCTTCACAGAGATCATCACCAATAATAGCACAACTTAGATACACATAGATATCACCACAGCTAAACAACACTGACACTGATAAACAGAGATAACCAATGATAAAAATTTAGAATTTCGGGCTTCCTACCAAGGCAGAATGTCAAGTTCTAGCGAACTAGATGGGTAGCGACCCACATCCGGTTTACCTTACGAGACACGATACTTGGACATAATCCGAATCAGCCCTCACTGAAAAACCAAGACCTATACCCATGACCAATATCGATCATATGCTAAGCTAGCATCACATACAATCGCTGGTAGTAGCACGTATGAGTCACTGGTTTAGTAAGAGTAGAATAATGATCATCGCTCGAATTAACGATATGCAACCGAAAATTTCAAGCGATGAGCACAAAAAGGCTTCAACCAACATAACAACCGTTACAAAACGAATTCGAGTGCCACAAATTGATACAGAACACCACGCATTGGACGCCATGAGTCGATTAGCACTTGTTCGAGTGTCACGACTGGCACAAACTGATATGTACATTTCCGAATAACATGACTCCGCTGTCATGGAATGAACCGCGTGATTCGTGATACATGAATCCAATGACATGGACCGGATAACATGATTCGAAATGCATGATTCCGATTAACATGATTCAAAATACATGAACCCGATAACATCAAACTGAACAACATGACTCGAAATACATGTACTCGATAACATCGAACCAGAACAATATGACTCGAAATACATGTATCGATAGCGTGAACCGAATATCATGACTCACGAATTCATGTATCTAGTGATATGGACCGAATAACATGACTCAAAATATCATGTAGCTCTAATAATATGAATCGAATAGCATGACTCGAAATTACATGAGCTTGATAACATGAATCGAATAACATAAATCAGAATACAATGTTTTAAAAACCAGTTCGAACCGGTCGGTTAAACCGGTTCAACCGTGAACCGCCCTGCTCACCGGTTTTTTATATCCCGGTATTTTGGCAATAACTGGACCGGATTAGACCGACCGGTTTTTTCCGGGTTTTTTTCGGTTCAACCGGTCCGGTTCCACCGGTTTTCTGATTTTTTTTCATTTTTTTTTTAATTTTTTTAAACTTTTTTTAATTTTTTATTATTTTTTAAATTTTAAAACTTATATTTTTTAAAGTTTAAAACATATTTGATATTATTTTTGAGTAGATTATAATTGTATTTTAACTACTTTTGTTGGGGTGTACAAGTTTATTAGCATTTTTATAAAAAAAAATATATAAATCCCCTAACCGGTTCAACCAGCCGGTCTAACCGGTCACGACCGGTCGAACCGGTCCCGGAAGGTTTTCCGGTTCAACTAAAAAACCGGTTTTTAAAACATTGTCAGAATACATAAGTCCGATAACATGAACCGAATAACATGACATCGAAGTACATGAGACCGACAACATGAACCGAATAGCATGACTCGAAATACATGAACCCGATAACATAAATCGAATAACAACATAACTTGAAGTACGTAACCCGCTGGATCAAATGACATGAGAGGGAAAATAACTCAAATAACAGGAATTACCGATCACATCCACTAATAGAACCATATAAATGAGACCCTATATTGAGAATTGAACAACATACGCAAGGAGATAGATTAATGGATCCACAAGCGATCAAACAAAGATAGGGTGAGGAATGACTGATCCGCAATCGGAACAACATCGAGGTCACATATCGATTAGGAGACGAATCCCAAGGATTAATCCATGATCTGAAGGATGGATATTGAGTCCGTAATCAGAGTCATGAATCAATGGAGGAATAACACCAAGAAAATCTTAGAATAAAACAGTAAGAATCGACTCCACAAACTAACTATCGAGTCCCTTGTGATAGAATCGAGGACGAGGAATGAGCAAATTTGTATATCTCCAATGGGGGTGATCACGAATTTGGAACGGAGTCGCGAAGTGTCAGCCGAACCATGGAATTCAGAATCAGACAATACCACGAATTTGAAAGAAAATATTAACACATATGAGAGCTGAGATGCATGAAAAGCACAGATTAAGGGGCATTGTCACAACGAACGAGACAAAACTCGAGCGGAAAGAACGACCTCACAGGGGCGAGTGGTTCTCGAGGGTTAGAGACGATAAGGTGACTTGCAACTGGAGTCAAACGAGACATGAGGTCAATGTGAAAGTCGATCCGATGAATGGGAGGAAGACCCGATGTGTCTTCGGATGTCTTCGATTCCCTTTTAATTATCATAAACTTCCACAATCTGGGTCTTAGGTGCACGCGCTCCATACGCAAGTATTTGTGGGCCTGAAGCAGGGCATGAGCTTGAGCCCACATACTGGTTTATCGTCGAGGATTGTCGGGACCTAAATGTCCGGGCGAGATACAGATGATTTTCTTAAAGCACACCGACTTTAACGACAAGTGAGAGAAAACTTCGAGGGGTACGCTGAGATGAAAGGATCAGGAACCGAATCAGATCAGTGTGAATTATTTTCTTAAATCCTGATAAGTAAACCTGCAAAACAGAAGTATTGTTGTTCTTGGGGGTAGGACATGGTATCCTGACCAAGCTCAGACGTGAGAATAAGCATGCATCTCGAGAGATTAAGTGTAATCAGGTAAAACTAAAGCGCATTGAATGAGATTATATGGTGGTTGATGAGTATTAATAATCATCAACCTTTGTCTTATGTCATTAATGTGATTTCCTGATTAGGCACGATGCAGGTCTGACCAAGTATTTGGACCAGAGTGCAACAATACCTATCTAGGGTAATCACATTAACTGCTATGTGAAGTCGGTCGTGAGAGTGTCGACCTGGTGTGTTTGAGCATTAGTCTGCAATGCCCGTTCTGAACTAAGCATATTTAACCCGTTCTGTCTTAAGCCAGTCAGTAGGTCTGACATGTTATGCTTGTTTGTAGTCCGGCCTAGAGGTGTAGACCGACCTATGTGCTTTGTGTTTGATGCGGACTAGTGTATTTGCGCTGGTCCGACCTAAGGTATTAGGTTGGTCTGACTTTCTGGTTGATATTTTTTGGATTGTATGCGGAAATGCTTTGCATGACGTCATATCATCATCCGGTCCGAACATATATCATCACCCAGAAAATAAAATATATATTTTAATTATATATAATAGTTGTGGGGGACGGTGTGAATGATGATATTTCTTTTTAAACCTATCTATTAAATTATGAGTAATCAATTTAACAAAATTAAATTTAGTATAGTGATTGATTGATTGTTCCCTCAAAATAATTCACGTACGATACGCCCCCCTACCCCACCTTACCCCACTCCAACCATTCATTCCCATAGAGGTTTTTTCTTTAATTCACGTTCACAATAAGTTATTTTCTTACTATAAAAATTAACTTATTATCATGTTTTCATTATACCATTCAATGCAACAAGCTAAATACAATATCACACATATAGCACCTCTCTTATTCTTTTCTCATATTTAAAATCAAATTGGATCAAACATAATATATTTATGTCCTCCTTTTTACGGGTTATCATGATTTTATATTTTTGTTATACATTTTTGTGCATTTGTTTTTTAGTTTTTCTGACGACATAACTTCTGTGTGATTTTCAAGTATACCATCACGAAGTATTTCTATCCATGTTTCAACATTTAAAACTGAACTACTATGCCAACATCACTCTCACAACGCATGGTCATCACCATTTGCGTTACTCTTAAAAATGGTTTAATATTTTAGAAACAAATAAAAACACTACATTCTGTTAGAGAATTGGATCTTAGCAAACACAAGATATAATTGACTAAAATACTTATATTAATATCAAAACCACACGAATTATAAAGAGCCTACACCTCTATTTATATAAAAACATTATTATTATACAAACAATTCATTTATGACTCAAATACTAAGCCTAAAAGTAACTCCGTCTATACTTATTTGACTCAATCCTCTACCAGAATAAAATACTAAACCATATTATGTCTAATAATCAAATAAAAATTTGATTTTTATATAACAATCAAAGTACTCCTTCATTCATATTTTTTATTCACTAATATCATACATAAAACACCCACACCAAACATGTCTCAGAACCTAATAAATATTGGACATATCACAATCAAAATGGTCATTGCCAGTTAATATAACCTTTTTACAATTTATATCACTCAAAATATTCATATCATATAGGTGAGAACACCTCTTCTCACCATTCACCACACACATGTTCATAGTTGGTGTGTACAAGTCAAAGTTGTGGGGTTGGCTTTATGTGGACCATGTTGATTGTAATGTGTGGGTAGATAGGGTTGGTTTGGTATTACATTAAACAAGTCAAATAAAGCCCATCCATATTAAGAAAACAACATTACATTACATGCATACACAAACAACAAGAATTAAATGGAAATGTTACATAAATTGCAAATATATAGGTTAAGGCAAAATAGTAACAAATAGTGTATTCACCTTTCATCACCATCCCAATCAACCTTCATTTTAGGTCCGGTAGGTCCATCTTCGCTTGAAAATTCCCTCGGTATAAGACTCAACAAGCTACTGATCGACGATCCAATACTTCCAGTTGTCAATGAATTTTGTAGTTTTTCAATCTCGGTTCCAGTTTCATATGTTATTTTTGGACCCCATTTTCTTGAGAAATTCACCCATGGCAGCTCAGTTACATCGTTGATGTACTCAGCTGCCATAATTGAATATCTCCCTTTCACATTGAAAAAGTTGGTACTTTTTGCAGTGTCATTTCTAATACCGACCACATCATTTCCTTGGAGTACAAGTCCCGGGACGGGGTATGTTGCATGTCCATTTAGTGATGGATAAGCAGCAAAGTTATTACTCGCGTCTAGAAACTCGAGCGAAGTGGTGTCCACCCATACTCCTCCACTATGTTGCGCGAAATAAACACGATATAGAAGTCCATTAAAATTGCTAACCCTAAGGGTTACATGCTCCCAATCTCCTATATGTTCACCAATCCTTCCTAGAGGGATATCAACTAACCCTAGTTTAGCAGTTGAAGGACCATTAAAAGGGTAAAAAACCCAAATGGCTAGATCAGTAAATGTGGCTCCAAGCATTGGTTTGACATGAACATAAGCCTCACCACTTTTCAAGTCACCTTTCTTGACCCTTTCTCTCTCGGTTTCATCAACCGGCAGGTCGAGCCAGTACGTGCCGTCATTCGAACCACCTTGAGGTAGGTTCGAGCCGGTGGGCTCGACAGGGATAGGGTTTGATTCGTCTCCCGTGTGGTACAATTGAACCCCGTTCTCAAAATACCATTTTGTTGAAGCAAGAAAGTAGGCTTCTTTAGGGTGAAAGTAGAATCTTGGAGAGTATTCTTGAATTAGGGCATCAATTTGGTCTAAATTTGGCATATAGGAAGTTAAATTCTGTGAAATTATTGTTCTTTAAGCAAGAAAGAGATGATAAACTTACATCATCCCCATCTTTGCTAATTACAAATGTACCTACACACACCCCTTGAGCTTCTCTCCCTCTAACTTTTGGCCTTGATCCATACACATTCACATCATTAGAACTCCATAACAATGCATCGGCTTCGAGTTCATCCGTTAGATCAACTCGAACACACCGGATTCTATCCGGTGAAGGTTTTTCCGGCAAGTTAGTAATGATGTAGCCTACTGACTTGTAACCCTCCGGTGGGGTTGGTAGCCAGACGTAAAACGAGTTGTTACGGCTCCAAACTAGAGTGTAGTCCACCGGTTCGGCTAGGGTTTGGCCGGAAACATCTTTTCCGGCCAAAACCCAACCGAAAAGGGGGCTATCATTGGATTGGCAATAGCAACCCAGCATGGAAAAACCATCTGGTATGGGTGATGGCTCAAAGAATGTGACATTAGTGTCATCTGATCCATCTTGATCAGAAGTAGACCATATTTTGTTGAAAGATGTTATTTGGCAAACTTCAAGTCCTCCAAGATCAATTATTCCACTAGCAAAACCTTCTCCTATGGATCAAATCAAATTGTAAATCAGTGACAAATTAAACTATAACTTCTTAATTCGAGGGTAAGTGATAAGATCATATTCAATTCTCTATCAACTACAATTAACGATTAAGTGGTAGTAGTTCAACTGATATAGTCTTTTAGTTTAAACAAATCACAGCTTTTGAAAAATTTATATAAATCGGAGGTCCTATATATAAATATTTTTGTTTGTGAAATCATTTATGAGTATATATAGATCTATAAATTATAATGTATAAGTATAAGTATATATATATATAGAAAAATATATAAATAAATATATATAAATTAAAAGTTTTCAAAATTATAGAGAGAGATCCATAAAACCTGGTGGCCAAGAAGGCAATGGAGAAGGAAGCTTGAACTTGGTATCAATGGGAAAAGCTTGAGTTTCTTCAGATCTAGACCAAAGGTTCCCCATGTTTTGGGACCAATGAGTTATTGGAGAACAATGGGTGTCTATATATACAAGAAGAAAAACCAAAAACACACATGTGTTTATATGGTGTACATTTCTATATATAAAAAAGGTTATTAATGTATGAAGGAAGTTGATAAGGTTGAAATTTTGTTTTAATAAATGAAGAAAAAAGAAAAGATGAGGGAGTGTGCAAAGGTATAATGACCATTTTGCTCATTTAATAAACCAAAAGAAGATATGGCTTTTTATTCTATCGGCCCATATTGGTTTATTGCTTTTATATGTAAAAAAATTATTAATATTGAATCCTAACCGTACATATATAAGGTGAGATTGATAAAAAAAAAACATTTCTTTAAGAAAACCATTAAAACTGTTTACTACAATTGATTTTTTTTCTTCCATGTTTGAGATCAACAAGTGTTTTTTTTTTTTCTTTTTTAAATTCATTAAAATTTTGAGTTTATTTATGGTGCCTAGGGTATAAATGAAGGATTAATTTTGATGATTTGAATTTAGATAAAAAGATAATTGAAGGTTGAGTTTAAATTAGTATGGAGATATAGCTTTTGTAACAAGTATTATTGAAGCTGTTAGTCCTAGTTATATTTTGTTTGTGATTAGATTAGTATTCTTAGTGGCGGAAATAATACAAGTATATAAAACACTTATATTTTGTTAAAACGTAACGTAAAGAAAAAAAAATAAAAAAAAAATAATTAACGCAACAACAACAACTAGATCATTTATGTGTATTGTAAATAAATTAGCAGCATTGAGCATTCGTAGCCTCACAGGGCATATATAAAAAAAAAGTTAGCGGCATTTGCTTTCTACCAATTTCAT
>JBCNJP010010534.1:0-15000 GCA_039602395.1 Deinandra increscens subsp. villosa
CCTCCATCTCATTGCTTGTTCAAATTCAAGAAGTTCGAGCTGATGCTAATCAAGAGAAAGTCCCAAGTGCCCGTCATGAAACCCGTTGAAGATTTCTGCGGAAAAGAATCTTCATCAACGTCTTTGCCAGCCAGTCAAGAAGAAGATTTTCAAAGATCGAAGACATTTAATATCACAAGCCTAGGGGAAGATTGTAGAGGCTAGATTATGAGGCTTGTAATATTAAATAAGTTGGGCTGGGCTTAGCGGGTTTCATTTAGTTTAGTAGGCTACTTTATTTGGGTTTACTATTGGGCTTATTAGTGTTTATGATTGGCCCATGTGCATGTAAGAGGTGGTATAAATACCACCTCATGTTTATGATCAAGGTAAGCTTTGAGATTGATGTTTACGATTTCCTCACCCTTGTTTGAGATTCCGATCAGCCTCATTGCTTCGGATAGTAGCTTGTTTTCATTCAAGATTTGATCTTTCTCTAAGATCTAATCTCTTCTTCTACTATTCTTCTTGAATCGATCTTATACGAGGATTCCGCACTCGTGTTAGATCATTATATCGTGTGTTCGGGAGAATTTCAGGACCTACAGGAAGGGATCGATGTAGATGAGGAACGGAGACGCACCATGGTTTATTAGGCGTTGATTTAGGATGCACATCTGAAACTTCCGCCGATTGACATTCTCAATTGAAGATATATATTGATCATGCGACTTCAACTAAGAAACCGAAACAATACAATGTCAGTTAGGGTTAGGGAGAATGAGCCTTATCAAGGAACGCTTCAATTCCAAAATTGAATACGATCTAGGTTTAGGAATTTGTGGGTGGGAGAATGGAAGGCTGGATAATGAGAGGAATTTCGGTGAAGGGAGCGAAGGCTTTGTCGCGTGAAAGAGAAGGAAGAAAGAAATTAGGGTTTAGAAAAGGGAATCGTCGATAAGGAGTTTAAAACGGGTCATAAGATCCGACCGAATTTCTTGATTTTTTTTAGGCGGGAATTTGAGGAAGGGGGGGGGCTGTGGTGATGCCACATAAGCACAAAGAAATTTGTTTATTAAAATATATGATGTTAAACACTAATAAAACTTGTTTTGGGCCTTAAAATAATTGTTTGGCTTGAATATTAATTTTGGGCTAACAAAAATGTGTTTTCGGCTTACATTTTGTTTTGGACTTAAAAATAGTATAACCGAAAAATAGTATATACGGATATAAAGTAGTTTTTTGGCCAAAAAATAAGGATTTGGGCCTTTAGAAACTATTTGTACTAAATATACATTTACTGGGCCAAATCAACCCGAGTTAGCCCATAACAGGTGTAAACGATGTTTTCACAACTTGTAGAGCTCAACCGACTCAAAAAACTATAAGCGGCTTTAAAACCGAATGTTTTTCGAGGTGAATATTATTTCAAATGGTAATTTTTGGATAATTGGCTAAGTCATGAAAAAATACCTAAATTTTTTTTATTTCATTACACGATGTAAAACGAGTCGAGTTGGGTCAAAGAGTCGTTTGACCCGAAGCCCGAAATGTCAACATTAAGATTACAAATATTACAAAGTTGTTCAAAAGAAATCTAATTTATACTTTTTAGTGCTTTTGTTCAAATATACAAGTCACCAACGTGTCGTCAGCGAACGTTTTACAAATCACATGCAACTTATGTAGTGTTGGGTTAAAGCTTACATCACCCGTTTACACATGTACACATATGAGACCGAAGGTGTCTAAAACTGTTTTGGGGCATACTGGCTCTTCATTACATGTCATTGTTACGTCTGATTATCCACACTCAGATTCAAGTGAGTTTCATGGCCCTTTTTCATTGTTTACTTTGGTGGAGAATTACATGCATTTTAGTTACATTTCCATCTGGACATGATTTATTTTAATAATACACACCGATTACCTAAGACAGTTTACATATCACATTAAGTCCCTTCATAACTGGACCGTTATTCGTTATTATAGCAAGGTGATGATGGATTTTACTGTTGGGACGGGCAAACCTTACCCACGCTATTCGCGCTAACTTTGGTTATAGGCCAAAACGGATACATTATTGGCATAATTTACATGCTCATGTCAGTGATAACATGATGCACATGAGCATTCATTCAGTCAAGCATCGGTTCCATTAACTCAGAGTAATGGTTAGTTGTGTATGTACATCACCGGTCATGGAAAGTAATTATTGGGTCCATTACAGATTGTTTTCACTTACATTTATATTACAAACATGTGAACTCACCAATATTATTTGTTCAACGTTTTGAGCATGTATTTCGCAGGTAACTAAGTTGCTGTATTTCACAAGTTTGCATCCAGGAATCCATCATATTAGGAGTGCATCATTTGCGACTTTCAATTTCAGTTTATTTCATTTTCTAGGAAAACATTGCCATATTCCACTTTGCTTCCGTAAACTATTAAGACTATTTCAAATGTAACCGTTTAGTCGTACTTTTAATTAGATATGTCTTTTCAAAATTCATATAGTTTCGTTCGGTGTGATTGTATGTTATGATCCATGACCATCACGATCCTCGCGGAAGACCTCCGTGGTTGGGGGTGTGACAATGATCCAGTTCCTGGAATGAGACTGCTAGCCCCGTTATCAATGTACCATTCATTCGAACTTCTCATAATTCTCAGGCAGAACCTCTTTCTCATTATAAAAGGGAAATCTTAGAGACACCTCCTTTTTTTTTAAATACACCCCACCTAGAGGTCACTCGGAGGTCTTGAGGTCACTTATATGAGAGGTGTCCCTAAGGGAACCTCACCTTAAGCCCAAACGTTCACCTATATGAGGGGTGTCTCTAAACTAAATCTCATATAAGGGGTCATATATCTCACCTCTAGCCCTTTATGTCACCCATAAAGTTTTTTCCATATTTTATTTGTATTATTTATTTATATGTAATAATAATAATAATAATAATAATAATAATAACTTGTATTATTATAATAATAATTATTATTATTATTAATATAACAATAATAATTTTATATGTGTACGTGCGGTATGCATGTTTATATACATGTAAAAGTGTAATGTATGCATATATGAACGTATATTAAGCTTATTCATATTAATTTTGTATGTACATATCTGTGTGCATGTAAGTGTGTTGGTATGTGTATGTACATATGCATATAGTACTTACAATATATCAACGGAGTTCTTGTATGAAGTTGTATCCACGTGACCATATTTATGTATATATAAACATATATTAAGTCAAAATCTATCATGTATGTATGTATATATGTTTGTGGTTTGATAATGTATTAGTATGTGTTTGTATGTGTGTGTGTGTATGCACGTAACAGTGTAATAATACGTAGGAGATGCGATAATATAGGTCACACAGAGACCTTAGATGGAGCCTAGATGGTAAGATGTAAGCTCTTTAGGTCACTCCGAGACCTTAGCGTCACCTTTAATTTCTCCTTGTAGGTGACCTCTTGGTTGAAGAGGTGAGCTGAATCTCATATAACGAGTCCCATATCTCACCTCTAGCCCTTTATGTCACCATGAAGGTTTTTTCATATTTTATTTGTGTTATTTAATTATATGTATTAATAATAATAATAATTATTATTATTATTATTATTATTATTATTAATATAACAATAATATTTTTTATTATAATAATAAAAATTTGGCTGACACCCCTTTTATAGGTGACTCTTAGAGCATTATGTGAGCTTTTTAAATCTGGAGGTGACTTTTAGACCTTAGAGTCACCTATATAAGGGGTGTCAGCCAAAATTTAAGGGGGTGTCCCTAGCAGACCCCTTATAAAACACTATCTCATGCATGTAGAACTTTTCATGGGCTTCTTGGTACCTGTTAAATTTTCTTCTTGTAGTTTTTTACTTGATCCGGGTAGTTAGTCGAGAAGTGACCCGACTTGTCACATCGATAATAGACTTGTTTGGAACGATCCTTCTTTGGCTTTTCTTTCTCTTATCCACAATCCTAATTAGGTTTATTTGGCTTGGATCGATCCTGCCCATTGTTCCGGCCACTACCTTTGCCCTTTATCAACCCTTTGCTTCGCCCTTTTGAACTTTCGCCAACTTTCTTTTTCAGGTAGGCTAGAAAAAGTTTGGTTTTATTTCTCATTTGGATTTCTTCTTCATGTACAAGTTCTTTATAATCCTTCAAACGTCTCATTACTTCTTCAAATCCAACTTTGTTTAGATCTAAAACTTCTAAAGATAAGCAACAAGAATGAACATATTTAGATCTAGGAAAAGTTTCCAGAAACTTCTTTTCCAACTTAGGTGTGCCTATCTCTTGCTCTAAAGCTAGTGATCTTGAGGCAAGACTTGATATTCTTCCCACAACATAATCGGTTATATTGAATGGAAGAAGGTCCGGTTTCTTTTGCCTTCGGTTGTATATATGTTTGTCGTATTTCCCATCTTTATTGATCAAATGTTTGCTTTTTTTTGTTTTGATTAGATGTAGATCTTCGAGTTTTGTTCGAAGGCAGCTTCCTTGGAGACCAAGCTAATTTACGTCTTTTATCACCTTCACATGTCACGTGTTTTTGATTAAGTTACAATATTAGACGTGACTCTGATACCAATTCAAATTTAAAACTATAATGATCAAGAAAACAAACACACGACTAAAGGTAATCTCACTTTATTTTACTAAAATATAACTCAAAAAACCCTAATACAATACTCTAATATCAAACCCTAAAGTTAATCCAACTTGATCACCAAGGAAAGAATTACCCTAACCCTTTAAGAGGCCACCAACTTATGAAACCCCCCCCCCCCCCCCCCCCCCCTCACCCCATGGGGCCCGGCTTTGGGCCGAAACACGGGGATAGATTAGTCTTCAAAATCAATTCAAGATTCCTATCGTTATCTTTTTAATGCAAGTTGGGTGCAAGTTGCAAGTTTTTTTTTTATTTTTCATGTGATGAATACATAATGAAAGCGAAAGAAAACTACAAAGTAGATAGCTGCAAGTTGCTATCAAAATAAAATGTATTTATTTAAAGATCACGTAGTTGTTGGTATTATCACAAAACCCAACTTGGAAGCATAAAGTCAGGAAATCTTTTTATAAAGTGATATATATATATATCTGGTTGTGTATCAAATCATATAAAAGTAATTATGATTTCTTTTTTTTTCTTTCGAAAGAAAATTGTTGTTGTTCAAGAAAAGAAAGGAATTCATATTATAAGGTTTGTTTTTACATACAAAAATTGTTTATAGTCTGATTTTATCTAATTTCATGTTACATTGAAGTTGTGGTCTGAAAATCTGGATGTGTGAGTGGAGATGGAGAATTGCATTTTCAAAACAAAATGAAAGTTGGGTTAGTAAAATTGCATAAAAATGAAAACGTAATAATAAATAACATATATGTTTTAAATACAGTTTAAAGCTTACATAAAAACGTAAACACAACGTTGTAAGATATTAAGAAAAGTTGGAGAAACTTCAAACTAAAATATTACAAAAGAAAAAAGGAAAAATAAACAAAAAATACTAAGCGCAAAGAGTTTAGCCATTAAGCCAAGCTGTAGTTTATATAATATCTTAATTATTCCACTTTTCCTTATGCACTAAAACAAAGTTTGAAAAAAGAAGACAGCCACTAGTAGAAATATATACATAAATAAAGCTATCGTAATCTCATTTTCGTTTCCAACAAATAAAAACAAAGGAAAAACTGGGTGCCAATTTTGTAGTTTACAAGAACCAGATCTAGGACATTTTCTCACAATATCTAAACGTACCCATCGAATATATCATGTTCTGCGTACCCAAATCTACCAATAAAACCTTAAAATATGCCAAGAAAAAGATTCACAAAAATTTTGATGATGAAATGAAAATTTACACCAGCAGAATTTTGTTGTGGATGGCGATCGAGATGGGTATTCAACCTCAATTTTATAATCTTGAATTCTGATCGGTTTCACGGTAGTGGTGGAGCTTGAACAATTATATATGGGGGCCGAAAGTCAATACGTATAAAATTTACACTTCTTCTGAGTGAAAAAACAGGAGGCTGGTCACTCAATACATTAAATTTCTTGTATGAAGTACGTGTAAATTTACACTTTCTGAGAGAAAAAACGGAGGAACCGCTCATGGCTCCTTAAAAGCTCCGCCCATGTTCACCGTCGTTCGCAGATCTGAGCTAACGACTGAAGGTTGCATTTCACGATCGTGTCTACAAACACGCACGCTTCTTCCTCCGTATTCCCAGGCGGTATATCGACGACATAAGACTCAACGACCACGGTCCCATTTCCGCCCGGTGAAGGGTGGAGCGTGGTAACCGAACGGTAGTTCGCAAGACGGTGATCACCGTCCACTACGCTAAAACTTATCACATGTTCTTCGTCGTCTAGTATCTCGAGCCGCTCGGTCGAGCGGCCGGCCGGTAGGCCGGAGATGACGTGGACTTCTCTGAGAGTTCCCACGTCACCTTTTCCGAGGATCACGTGGCAGCTTTTGAGGAAATGTTTGTAGGCTTGTGGGTTGTCGAACCGACGGACGACAGCCCAGACGGTGGAGATCGGGGCCTCGATCTGTCGGATCACGGCCGAGCAGCACTGGTTTGGACCGACGGGCCGATAGATGTGGTAACTTGCGACGGAGTCGGGTATCGTAGCCGCGTTGTTACCACATCCGCGGCTTGTGGCGGTTGTGAAGGTTTTGTCTGGCAAGAAAGATTGCGACTTTTGTGGATTGGAAAGCATTTTCGATCGATATGTTGATGGAATTGAATATGGTTCTGCTTGCTTGATGTTAGAATGTGAGGGTGTTATAATGTATATAGTGGGTATGGTTTATGTGAACTAAGTAAAATATGGCTAGTTGGCTATTGGGAGAACCCTTTTATATTATGGCATATTGCATTTGATTTCCTAAGTTACACTTTTGGCCCTATCAAATGGCCTAGTGCTTTAATTATCTATCAACTTTCTAAAATTAAAATTATGGGATAACTGAATCAAGTGAATACATGTTATTAATAGTCAAGTTATAATTTATAGCTTTTTTTTTTTAATTATAATAAACATTAGATATACATTTCACATCAAAAACAACGGTTACAACTCATCATGAAGTACAAGGGAGGCGGGCAACAAGCTGCGCCGCCACCCCTTTCTGTATAGCAAAGCCTAACCGAGTGAAAACCACATTCAAACCCCCAGGAGTCGCCACATTCCCATTCATGACCTTCTGGACGCGGGTCAGAGTATCCACAGCTTCCGGGGCAAGGTAACCGAAGGTGTCAAACGCAAAAGGCACGAACACATGTTGATTCGTCAGACACGCTTCCTCATGTTTGCGCACTTTCCCGGCAGCAGCATTCGTGGCCGCCTGGCCTGCCCGGAAACCAGAACCCGTGAACCCCACGAGAGGGGACACACCAGTAAGGTCGACACAGGCATGCTTCCCGTGCTTCCACCCGAAGACAAGGACGTCCGCCGGTCGAAGGGACGAACGACCATCACTGGGTCCGACAAAAAATTAACCGGGGCTTCCTTCTTGGCAGATATCCCGGCTCTTCTGAAAATGTCGAATAAGACGTCCCGGACCAGATCATGCCGGTATTTGAAACCGGGCAACTCTTTGCAATGGAGCGCGTGTTCCCCAAAGGCATCCAAGCATGCTTTGCGGCAGACCGGACATCGTTCATCCCTCGGGTACAGGGGGATCATAAGCCGATATTTATAGCTAGAGATCATAGAAAACCTTAAAATTTAAATGGGTTGGTGAGCTCAACCTTAAAGGAGCGGCAATGCTAAAGTAGTTGGTTCCATCTTTGTCAGCCATAGAGAGGTTGAATAGGAAGAAAGGTTGCTGGGAAAATAAGTAATTGGACAACTGATGACACTGGTCGTACGACGGTGTGTGGACATTGGAAGGCATATCTTAGATCCGTAGATCGGGAGATGAGATATATAGAATGCAGATTTTAAATGTCTTAGTTTTTCTATCTAAAAAGGGTTAGGAGCGCAACTTGTTGCATGTTTGCCTACTATAAAAATAAGCGTTCATATTACCCACGACCTTATCTCCGACTGATTCTTGTTAGGAACTAACCTTACCGATGAATTAAAACATTCTTCGATGATACTCATTCGTTTTATAGTGCATCTTGATGATTTGTGCTTCTGTTTTGGGTGATATTTGTCTATGAAAACCTTCTATATACAATTGGCACTCAAGTAGCTAAGCTGAGCGACTGTAAAATCTTCAAAAACTGTGTGGATGGTAGTGGATATAATGTGCTAGAAGTTTTGGTAAATTGATTGCATGTCTTATTAATCACACCAAAGCATATATATATAGGTACAATAATGTTTGACTTAATATGTTGTATACAAGGATTTCCACAATATTTACTAATATACATACTAATACACCCTCGCGATCAAAAGGGGTGGGTCTCGTATGTTGAGACTGGAGCGAAAATAGTTAAACAAAACCTTAGGTAACCCTTTAGTGAAGATGTCAACAACCTAATAACGAGGGGGACACTTGAAGTACTCGAACTTTTCCTCTAGGCACATTCTCACGAACAAAGTGAATGTCTATTTTGATACGCTTCATACGTTGATGCTAAACAGGATTACTAGTGAGATAAATGATTAAATGACACTCACATTATCACAATAGGGAGAGGATCATTTGAGAACTAATTTGATTTCAGAACTAAAAAAAACTAATATGAGCCACAAGTTTATTTACATGTACCCCCCCCCCATGAATTATAGTGGTACCCCCCCCCCCCCTCCTTTGAAATTTGTGGTTAAAATTTAGTTATCAAAACAAAAAGTTCTCATTTGAACCTAACCCTCACAATAAACTATAGAGACACGTAATATTGTACAAGTATTTCCACGATATTTACTAAAGTGAATATATACATACTAATACGTACAAGTGTCAATGTAAAGGGGTCAAAGTGGAAATGGTGCAAACAAGTGGGGATTTTTATAAGAATAAATGTAATTAATAATGAATTAATGTCACCAATATATTGTATAAAAATAAATAAAATATATCAAGTTGAGCAAGTTGCATATATGAGATTTTATAATAACAATGGGAAAGTGGGGCACAAAGACGAGATGTCCAGACGATTTGTCATTGTTCCCGATCGACGTCGACCCTAACTGTATATTTTTCCTACTATTATAATCGAAATCAAACCTAATAATTGTACGTCCATTGGTTACTTTAATGTTCCAATTTGATGTAACAAGTTTTATAAGATGCTAGCTAGCGCCTAGCTAGCTTTTCTAGAGAATTGAAAGAATAAGATCTAAACTTTTTCATAATTAATTTGTTTAAGGCCGGGTGGGTCGCCCTCTTTATCAGGGGAATTTTTTTATCTATAAATATTTCATTCATATTCAGTAAATGGGAATTATACGCAATTTAGGAGTATTGCATATATCTTTATGCTTTGACTAAAAAAAATTATATATTTTCTCAGAACACAGATTTTTAACTCATAATGTCATGCTCTTTAACCATTATTTTAGAAAATATATAATTTCTCAATTTTAAAGGAGGGTATGCAATTGTCCACTTTATTAATGGCACACCTTCAAATTTCACATGCGGAGTATAACCGTGAAGCGTGTGACAAACCAATACCTGAGTCATCAGTCGTACTAAACCATGCAAATGCGGTTTATAAACACACCAACACAATAAACATATGCGGAAGCAAAATAAAGGTAAGTAAAAATGTTGCGGAAAACACGCGCCCATAACCTTGATGATAGTAAATATCCCCAAAACATTATAAACCGATTATTAGACCCAGATAAGATGCATGCATCCTAATTGTGTTCCGTATCTAGATACCTGAGAAAACATGCTAAAGAGGGTCAACACAAAGGTTGATGAGTTCAAAGGTTTAAACAAGATGTAAGTTCAAGTGCTTGCAGAAATGTAATCGCTGTTATATCGTTAGCTAGCTAGATTGTATTTCAATACCATCATGCGTTCGTAACCGAAGCGTGACTGCTTGCATTATGCCTTTCTGCCTTGTCTAACAAGAACAAGGGCGTTTAATAGGACAAATATTACATATGTTTGACCTCTAGTCAAGTTAGAGCGACTAACTCGGGTGGGGTTTGTCAGACCCAGTACTACTATTCAATACCTCCTCGCTATAATCCACATATCAACGGTCCGATATGTTAAGAACTTTTTAAGTTTGTTATGTAAGCACACCAGTGGAAAGAGAATATAACTGAATTATCAGATCTCAATGTTTATAAGTATGTTTGTGAGCATATTTTCTCCCCCAAAAGATATACTTAAAAAGCGGGGGCGATGAACTCACCTTAGGGAGCTCAGAAAATGTATGTCAAAGTGTTGATGATTTCCTACAAATAACCTATATTTATGTAACTGTGTGAGACGACAGCGTAAGAACACCTAGACTGACCAAATCAAACATAACGACATGTTGATGACTCATTTAACAGTTATGTTGGTTTGTTCTGTTAAGCTTTTTAATTCCAAAGAGTTTATATTTTAGGAAAGTTTCCTATGTATGGTATGCTTCTATAATTAGCAGGTTACTAAATAGAAACAGATAAGTTCATATTACACATACTCTAGCATGCACATAAGTGGATTAAATTTCCTCACATAAAACACGTAAGATTTCCAAGCTTAGACATGATTAGCAATAAGTTTCTTAAAATGGTAATGCTAGCTATTTAATTCATGGATAGTATATATATATATATATAGGGTTAGGTTCAAATGAGAACTTTTTCTTTTGAGAACGTTTGAGAACCAATTTGGGCCACTAATTTTCAAAGGGGGAGCATTCAAATTCATGGGGGGGTTTTCCATATATATAAACTAGTGGCTAAGATTAGTTCTTTTTAGTTCTCAAACTCAATTAGTTCTCAAATGATCCTCTCCCTATATATATATATATATATATATATATATATATATATATATAGGGTTAGGTTCAAATGAGAACTTTTTATTTTGAGAACTTTTGAGAACTAAATCTCAACCACAAATTTCAGGGGGGGACCACTACAATTCATGGGAGGGGGGATACATGTAATAAACATGTGGCTCAAATTAGTTCTTTTTAGTTCTCAAATCAAATTGGTTCTCAAATGATCCTCTCCCTATATATATATATATATATCTTTATCTTTAATTCTAATAAAGCACTAAAATGGGTGCCACATGTCTCATTTCTATGATGTCCACATAAGCATTGACACATGTCAAAACCTCATTCAATCATCATTATTAGATTATCAATTAAGTATAATTACCAATTTTATCAAAACTAATTTCTATTTTAAAAAAAAATGACAAACTTAATGTGAATTTGATAAATTTACTAAATAATTTGATTATTATAAGAAAACTAATCAACAATTTGTCAAACATAATAAATTTGATTATTTTAACCGTGTTTTTTATTTTATTTTTTATATGTATTTAATATTATGAACTCAACCCGTATAATACACGGGTTACTAACCTAGTATATATATATATATAGCTTTGAACCATACAAGTTTTATACAAAAACTTTCCAATTAGACAAGTTGGACACACACACATACACTTCAACGATTTAGTGTCACTAACAAGGCTCCTAAGATCACCCAATTACATAACCCTCCACATACATATAAATTCTTAAACTTCATTTCCAGCAACCTACATGTAATATGATCACATTCCAGAAAGAGTCTCAATTTAACGCTCGGGTCAACATGCCCCAAATAATTTAATCTATAATCATGTTCAGAAAATAGGGTTGTTTGCGCACTGTTCTTGTGGTGGCAGAAATGAGGTCAAAACCTCCATGAAATGGAGTTCCACCACCTGAAATTGAAAGCTAACCCATTAAAGTTTAATCTGCAAAAATAATCACTCAATTCCTTTAAGAATTGAGTGAGTTATGGTGTCCCAAAGTTGCCCCAAAATTTTGACATCAAGCTTTTAAAAACGTGGTGCATCCAAGTGTTGTTTAAAATTTTGTTTGATTCATTCTAAGGGTTCGCATGCTAATCCATGGTCATGAACTCAGTCCATATTTTCTTATATAATGACACAATGATTTCTATATGCAAACACTTAAGGTTCACAGATCCGAGCCATTGTGATTTGAGTCCAACCTAGTCAACCCATCAGAACTTTACACTTACCACAATGGGTCATGAGATAAATTTGCAGCATTCAAGTGTCACATATTCAAATTCTTGCATGCATGCATTCACCCGAATTTTACAACAGATTCATTCCTAGCATGCATTACTGATGGAGATGATGATAAGTAATTCCTGCATGTTTGTCCAAGTTCCACGTCAGAGTTGTGTTTATCTAATCTAGTTATCTGCACGTGTTTTCTTTTGTTGAATAAGTCTTAGTAGACGTTAGTAGTGTGGTTAGTGGAGAACGACTTTCATGGAAGTTGTTAGTCTCCTAGTATTTCGTATTTCTTGTTTGTTTCCTTCAGTATTTATGTTGCTTTTCTGTGTTGAATAAAGACGTGTAGTTTAGTAAAATACCAGATTTAGCATTCGTAAGACATTGTCAATTACTTACTAATCCTTCATCTGGTATCAGAGCGAATATCGATCCAAAAGTGAGCGACATGAGTAAAGAAAAACTCAAGATTCCGGTGTTTGATGGACACTATGAACACTGGTGTGAGATAATGGAGAATTTGCTGCGTGTAAAGAAGTTATGGAAGCTGATTGATCCTGGCATTAGAGAACCAACTGTTGGAATCACCCAAAGTGAAACAGAAAAGAAAACCTTGGAAGAACTACGGGAAAAGGACCTTCAAGTCAAGCATTATCTCTATCAAGCGATCGATAGAATAACGTTTGAACAAATTCTCGATCGAAGCACTTCCAAGGCCATTTGGAATTCCATGAAGCAAAGATTTCCGGAAATGCAAGGGTCAAGAAATCTATGTTACAGAAGTTAAGAAGAGATTTTGAGGTCCTCGAAATGAAGCCATCAGAAACCATTGCTGAGCAATGGGGGAGCAGATGGATGATGTCAAGGTGGTTGAGAAAATTCTGAGGACTCTCACGGAGCGATTCAATTACATAGTAGTATCAATTGAAGAGTCAAAGGATACTGAGAAAATGTCCATTAATGAATTGCAAAGTACCTTGATCGTGCATGAGCAGAAGTTTAAGCGCGGGACCGCCACAGAAGAAGATCATGCATTCAAAGTCAACTATGATGATTCCTCAGGTTCCTCACGGGGACGAGGACGTGGAAGAATAAGTCAAAGAGGAAGAGGTCATGGACGAGGACGTTCCTCTTTTAACAAGGAAACTGTGGAATGCTACAAATGCCATAAGTTGGGCCACTTTCAGTACGAATGCGTAGAATGGAAGGAGGCCCACTATGCAGAAGAAACACAAGAGGAAGAGATTCTTCTTATGGCACTTGTGGAAGATAAAGGAAAGCAGATCTGTGATCCTGAGGAAGAAAGTAAACGAAGCAGTTTGTGGTACTTGGACTCTGGATGCTCTCATCACATGTGTGGGTATACAGGCAAATTCATTAACTTGGATTTGACCTTCACCCACTCAGTCAAACTTGGAAACAATACTCGGCTAGAAGTAAGTGGAAGGGGTGATGTTAAATTAATGTTTTAAGGGTCAAGTTACACTATTCAGGATGTTTACTATGTGCCTGCACTTAAGAACAACCTTCTTAGTGTTGGTCAACTTCAGCAAAAGGGACTTTCCTTTTTGATAAAGGATGGCATTTGTAAGGTCTTTCACCCTCAAAAGGGTCTGATCTTGCAGAGTCACATGAGCATAAATAGGATGTTCCCTTTGTTTGATCAAGGAAAGGAAACCAAATCATCAAAAGAGGCAGGGTGCATGTACTCACAAATTGAACGTCCATCCAAGTTGTGGCATGAAAGGTATGGGCATCTAAGTTACTCCAGCCTGGAAACACTTCAAAGGAAGAACATGGTAAAGGGAATGCCAAAGTTTGAAGTAAACTCAGAAGTATGTGGAGATTGCATGACAGGCAAACAATCCAGAAATCCCATTCCCAAGAAGAGCACAGAGAGAGCAACAGAAATTCTGGAGTTAGTTCACTCAGACATCTGTGGTCCTGTGTCACCTGTTTCCAATGGAGGTAAAAGGTACATTCTTACTTTTATTGATGACTTTAGCCGAAAGGCATGGGTGTACCTACTTGCAGCCAAATCTGAAGCCTTTGAGAGCTTCAAAGACTTCAAAGCAAAAGTGGAAGTTGAGACAGGAAGGAAGATAAAGGCATTAAGAACTGATAGGGGAGGGGAATACACATCAGATTTGTTCATTAAATTCTGCAAGGAGCAAGGAATCAAGAGACAGTTGACAACCCCATACACTCCATAGCAGAATGGAGTGTATGAAAGGAAGAATCAAACAGTGATGAACATGGTGGTGACTTTGCTAAATGCTAGAAAGGTTCCTAAATATTTATGGGTTGAGGCAGTGGTGTGGACATTTCACATTCTTGATAGATGTCCCACCAAAGCTCTAGCTCATAAAACTCCCCAGGAAGCTTGGTGTGGTGTCAAACGAGCTGTTGATCACTTCAGAGTATGGGGCTGCATAACCCACTTCACATCCCCAAGGAGAAGAGAGGGAAACTGGATGATAAAAGTGTCACTTGCATTATGGTACGAATGAGTGAAGAGTCCAAAGGCTACAGGTTAGTCAATCCCTTGACTATGAAAATTATAATTAGTAAAGATGTATTTTTTTATGAAGACAGATTTTGGAACTGAGAGGCAATAGAAGAGGTAGCTGATAAACTAACATGGAATGAAAGTGAGGACCTCATTCCTTACACCAATGATGATGATTCTGAAGCAAAACCAGTGATCCCCATGAAACAGATGTTAATGATCAAGATCCTCTGGAACAAGATAATGTTTTGACACCTTTACAGAAGCTAGTT
>JBCNJP010010536.1:0-21729 GCA_039602395.1 Deinandra increscens subsp. villosa
TGGGTTGACATCTAAGTCACTCCAATTTGGTTGGTCAAGTCTTGGTGTTAGGGTAACCCGTTAATGTAATGTGACATTGTTGACCTTAAGAAAATATTTATTGTAAATAAATATTTATTACTTGATAATCAAAATATTAGTTATATTCATGATAAACATTAGTTTAGAAAGAGTTTATACTTCAATGAGATTATCATATGAGTTCATAAGGTTTTGAAAGGACGAAATGACAGTTTTAGGTCAAAACGTGCTTTTTGCCGGTTTTAGCCGTACTTCACGGTTTTTCCACAATTGACTATAGCAATTGACCAAATAAATAAATAAACATTTATTTTCATCATAAGGTCATAGGAAATCAGAATGTACAAGTTCAAAAGTTTGCTTTACTAGTTTTGTCGGTTTTGCCGGTATGTGTCCGATTTAGCCGGTTTTGATCCTGTGACTCGTTCTAAGGCTTTGTAAACTACCAAAACACTTTGTAAACTCATTATAAGTCATATAAAGTCCTTAAAGGTGTTCAAGATCAGTTCTAACCTTTGTTTGCATATCTTTACAAAAATGGGCTTTCCGGGCCCGTAAAGTGTCCGTTTTTGGTCCCGTTTTTCCCCAAATTTAGCTATTTTCGAAAGGGATCTTGTACTAGGGTTTTTAAGACTAAAGACATCTTTTAAAATCACTTTAGGAGGGGTCAAACTTTCTGACCTAAATTTGTCCTAATTTATCTATAGTTTCCGGATCTTTTTAGTAGGTTATTTTTATAGATTTAGCCGTCCAAACATATCAATAAGTCATTTGGTGCTATCCACAACCTTCTAACATGTTAAAAATTTCGGACCTAGGGTTCCAAGAGTCATAAATTTCGGATCTAGTGGTTTGTTCATAAAACCAAGGCATATAGAACACATACTAGCATATCAACACATGTATAACTTTAGATCTATATAATGTAGCATACGAGGGGTTCAAAATACATGAAATCACTAGTAAAAACACATGACATACTAGATCTAACGTGAACTTAAACAATGTTTGAGTTTACTAGAAATATAGATGAAAATGTATGTCAAAAGTCACCATTTTTAACCAAGACTTGTGTATGGAGTGTTAGATGGTAAATACAACTAGGTAATATGAATAACTAGTGAAAAACTAAGAAAATGTTGTCTACTAACTTGAGGGAACCGAAAATGGAGGTGATGGAGGCTTGATCTTGCTTCCTTGATGTTCCTTGTAGCTTTAATCTTCAAGAAACTTGTGTTTTGGTGAAGAAAAGCTAGAGAGAGAGTAGAGAGAGAGAGGGCCGACGGGTTTGGGAGAGGAGAGGGAGAAAGAGTGTGTTCTTGTGGTGGGAGCAAATGAGGAGGATCTTCTTAGGGTTTCTCATAGTATTCTATATATAGGTGCTCACCAAAGAAAGAAGGAAACCAAATAAGGGAGTGTTTGGTTCAAGTAAAAGGTGGTGGTGGTGGTTTATTACTAATGATAGATACTAATTGTCGAGTGTCGGGTTTTGATCACGAAAGATAATATGACCAAAGGTGACAATTGAATTTAATCATGCATGGAAATGAACATGCATGGAGGGTAATGAATCAAGGTCAAAGGAAAGAATGATACAAGTCTTGTTTAAAGGTCAAACGGTGTTAAATGGTGAAAAACGTTTACGTTGATTGTTTTATATAAAAACCTAATGGTTTCTCGTTATATAAATACTAAACGTTAAAATGATTTATTATTGGACGTAATTGGTAAATAAATGGATAAACGTTATCGTTAATTGATTATTTTACGTCGAATAGTGACATGAACTTTGAACGTATGCAAAATACTACAAAGGTGATGCGATAATATAAAAACTCTTTTTATATTAGAATACATATATTGTTATGAAACGTTTCTTATTGTTGAAGTTCCGCCGATCATATATATAATGTTCTTGTTTTCAAGGTCGATTGTCGAGATATTAAATTAGGGTTACACCAAGACTAACGGATAGATGCATATTACGTTATCTACGTTAACTAAAACACAGATTTATGCACACAGAAATAGTTAATTATACGTATTATCATGTGATTTGACTTAGGAAACTTACGGGTTGTCACATCAAATTGCGTCCCGAACTAGACCCGTCGTTTGCCGCTTAAACACATGCGTTATTGGTTTGACTCATTCGGTTCCTAGTATATCAGACTGCATTGAGTTCCATACAAACCTTTATTGGGCCATCATTGGTCCTAAACATCAACTTATTGGTTACTATACACACCTTACTAGGACTCATTGGTCTCTAAACTGACAACTCATTGCGTCTACATAAACACACCTTATTGGGCTATCATTGGTCCTAAACACAACTTATTGAGTTATATACACACCTTACTAGGACTCATTGGTCCCAACTGACCCTCGTTTCCCCTAAACACACCTTATTGGGCCATCATTCGGTCCTAAACACAACTTATTGGTTACATACACACCTTATTGGGACATCATTGGTGCCTACAACACAACTTCATTGCGTTACATACACACTCTTACTAGTGACCATCATTGGTCCCAACTGACCACTAATGTATTCGGCCATAAACACACCTTAGTGGGACTCATTGGTCCTGAACACAACTATTGGTTACATACACACCTTATTGGGCCATTATTGGTCCTAAACATAACTTATTGGTTACATACACACACTTATTGGGACTCATTGGTCCTCAACTGACCCTCGTTTGCCCCTAAACACACACTTATTGGGCCATCATTGGTCCTAGACACAACGTTACTGGTTACATAAGCAACACCTTATTAGGACCATTATTGGTCCCAAACACAACCTTCATTGATTACATACTACACTTTACTGGGCACTTATTGAGCCATCATTGTGTTCTAAACACAACTTATTGGTTACCATACACACCTTAGCTGGGACTCATTGGTCACAACTGAACCTCGTTTCCCCTAAACACACCTTATTGGGACTCATTGGTCCTAAACACAACTTATTGGTTACATACACACCTTATTGGGACTCATTGGTCCTAGACACAACCTTATTGCCGTTACTATACACAACCTTATTGGGCCATCATTGGTCCTAAACATAACTTATTGGTTACATACACACCTGTATTAGGCCATTATTGGTCCTAAACACAACTTATTGGTTACATACACACCTTATTGGGACTCATTGGTCCCAACTGACCCTCGTTTCCCCTAAACACACCTTATTGGGACTCATTGGTCCTAGACACAACTTATTGGTTACATACAAACCTTATTGGGCCATCATTGGTTCTGAACACAACTTATTGGTTACATACACACCTTACTGGGACTCATTCGTCCCAACTGACCCTCGTTTCCCCTAAACACACCTTATTATGAACACAACTTATTGGTTACATACACAGCTTATTGGGCCATCATTGGTCCTAAACACAACTTATTGGTTACATACACACACTTACTGGGACTCATTGGTCCCAACTGGACCCTCGTTTCCCCTAAACACACCTTATTGGGACTCATTGGTCCTAGACACAACTTATTGGTTACATAAAAACCTTATTGGGCCATCATTGGTCCTAAACACAACTTATTGGTTACATACACACCTTACTGGGACTCATTGGTCCCAACTGACCCTTGTTTCCCACTAAACACACCTTATTGGGACTCATTGGTCCTAGACATAACTTATTCGTTACATACACACCTTATTGGGCCATCATTGGTCCCAAACATAACTTATTGCTTACATACACACCTTATTGGGCCATTATTGGTCCTAAACACAACTTATTGGTTACATACACACCTTATTGGGACTCATTGGTCCCAACTGACCCTCGTTTCCCGTAAACACACCTTATTGGGACTCATTGGTCCTAGACACAACTTATTGGTTACATACAAAACCTTATTGGGCCATCATTGGTTCTAAACACAACTTATTGGTTACATACACACCTTACTAGGACTCATTCGTCCCAACTGACCCTCGTTTCACCTAAACACACCTTATTGGGACTCATTGGTCCTAGACACAACTTATTGGTTACATACAAACCTTATTGGGCCATCATTGGTCCTAAACACAACTTATTGGTTACATACACACCTTATTGGGACTTATTGAGCCATCATGGGTTCTAAACACAACTTATTGGTTACATACACACCTTACTGGGACTCATTGGTCCCAACTGACCCTCGTTTCCACTACCACACCTTATTGGGACTCATTGGTCCTGTAAACACACCTTATTGGGCCATTATTGGTCCTAAACACAACTTATTGGTTACATAAACACCTTATTGGGACTCATTGGTCCCAACTAACCCTCGTTTCCCCTAAACACACCTTATTGGGACATCATTGGTCCTAGACACAACTTATTGGTTACATACACGCCTTATTGGGCCATCATTGGTCCTAAACACAACTTATTGGTTACATACACACCTTACTGGGACTCATTGGTCCCAACTGACCCTTGTTTCCCCTAAACACACCTTATTGGGACTCATTGGTCCTAGACACAACTTATTGGTTACATACAAACCTTATTGGGCCATCATTGGTCCTAAACATAACTTATTGGTTACATACACACCTTACTAGGACTCATTGGTCCCAAACACAACTTATTGGTTACATACACACCTTATTGGGCTATCATTGGTCTTAAACACAACTTATTGATTACATACACACCTTACTAGGACTCATTGGTCCCAACTGACCCTCGTTTCCCCTAAACACACCTTATTGGGACTCATTGGTCCTAAACACAATTTATTGGTTACATACACACCTTATTGGGCCATCATTGGTCCTAAACACAACTTATTGGTTACATACACACCTTATTAGGACTCATTGGTCCCAACTGACCCTTGTTTCCCCTAAACACACCTTATTGGGACTCATTGGTCCTAAACACAACTTATTGGTTACATACACACCTTATTGGGCCATCATTGGTCCTAAACACAACTTATTGGTTACATACACACCTTACTGGGACTCATTGGTGCCAACTAACCCTCGTTTCCCCTAAACACACCTTATTGGGACTCATTGGTCCTAAACACAACTTATTGGTTACATACACACCTTATTGGGACTCATTGGTCCCAACTGACCCTCGTTTCCCCTAAACACACCTTATTGGGACTCATTGGTCCTAGACACAACTTATTGGTTACATACACACCTTATTGGGCCATTATTGGTCCTAAACACAACTTATTGGTTACATACACACCTTATTGGGACTCATTGGTCCCAACTGACCCTCGTTTCCCCTAAACACACCTTATTGGGACTCATTGGTCCTTGACACAACTTATTGGTTACATACAAACCTTATTGGGCCATCATTGGTCCTAAACACAACTTATTGGTTACATACACACCTTACTAGGACTCATTCGTCCCAACTGACCCTCGTTTCCCCTAAACACACCTTATTATAAACACAACTTATTGGTTACATACACAGCTTATTGGGCCATCATTGGTCCTAAACACAACTTATTGGTTACATACACACATTACTGGGACTCATTGGTCCCAACTGGACCCTTGTTTCCCCTAAACACACCTTATTGGGACTCATTGGTCCTAGACACAACTTATTGGTTACATAAAAACCTTATTGGGCCATCATTGGTACTAAACACAACTTATTGGTTACATACACACCTTACTGGGACTCATTGGTCCCAACTGACCCTCGTTTCCCCTAAACACACCTTATTGGGACTCATTGGTCCTAGACATAACTTATTCGTTACATACAAACCTTATTGGGCCATCATTGGTCCTAAACATAACTTATTGCTTACATACACACCTTATTAGGCCATTATTGGTCCTAAACACAACTTATTGGTTACATACCCACCTTATTGGGACTCATTGGTCCCAACTGACCCTCGTTTCCCGTAAACACACCTTATTGGGACTCATTGGTCCTAGACACAACTTATTGGTTACATACAAACCTTATTGGGCCATCATTGGTTCTAAACACAACTTATTGGTTACATACACACCTTACTAGGACTCATTCGTCCCAACTGACCCTCGTTTCACCTAAACACACCTTATTGGGACTCATTGGTCCTAGACACAACTTATTTGTTACATACAAACCTTATTGGGCCATCATTGGTCCTAAACACAACTTACTGGTTACATACACACCTTATTGGGACTTATTGAGCCATCATGGGTTCTAAACACAACTTATTGGTTACATACACACCTTACTGGGACTCATTTGTCCCAAATGACCCTCGTTTCCACTACCACACCTTATTGGGACTCATTGGTCCTAAACACACCTTATTGGGCAATTATTGGTCCTAAACACAACTTATTGGTTACATACACAACTTATTGGGACTCATTGGTCCCAACTAACCCTCGTTTCCCCTAAACACACCTTATTGGGACATCATTGGTCCTAGACACAACTTATTGGTTACATACACGCCTTATTGGGCCATCATTGGTTCTAAACACAACTTATTGGTTACATACACACCTTACTGGGACTCATTGGTCCCAACTGACCCTTGTTTCCCCTAAACACACCTTATTGGGACTCATTGGTTAGACACAACTTATTGGTTACATACAAACCTTATTGGGCCATCATTGGTCCTAAACATAACTTATTGGTTACATACACACCTTACTAGGACTCATTGGTCCCAAACACAACTTATTGGTTACATACACACCTTATTGGGCCATCATTGGTTTTAAACACAACTTATTGATTACATACACACCTTACTAGGACTCATTGGTCCCAACTGACCCTCGTTTCCCCTAAACACACCTTATTGGGACTCATTCGTCCTAAACACAATTTATTGGTTACATACACACCTTATTGGGCCATCATTGGTCCTAAACACAACTTATTGGTTACATACACACCTTACTAGGACTCATTGGTCCCAACTGACCCTTGTTTCCCCTAAACACACCTTATTGGGACTCATTGGTCCTAAACACAACTTATTGGTTACATACACACCTTATTGGGCCATCATTGGTCCTAAACACAACTTATTGTTTACATACACACCTTACTGGGACTCATTGGTGCCAACTAAACCTCGTTTCCCCTAAACATACCTTACTGGGACTCATTGATCCTAAACACAACTTATTGGTACATATACACCTTATTGGGACTCATTGGTCCCAACTGACCCTCGTTTCCCCTAAACATACCTTATTGGGACTCATTGGTCCTAGACACAACTTATTGGTTACATACACACCTTATTGGGCCATTATTGGTCCTAAACACAACTTATTGGTTACATACACACCTTATTGGGACTCATTGGTCCCAACTGACCCTCGTTTCCCCTAAACACACCTTATTGGGACTCATTGGTCCTTGACACAACTTATTGGTTACATACAAACCTTATTGGGCCATCATTGGTTCTGAACACAACTTATTGGTTACATACACACCTTACTAGGACTCATTCGTCCCAACTGACCCTCGTTTCCCCTAAACACACCTTATTATAAACACAACTTATTGGTTACATACACAGCTTATTGGGCCATCATTGGTCCTAAACACAACTTATTGGTTACATACACACATTACTGGGACTCATTGGTCCCAACTGGACCTTGTTTCCCCTAAACACACCTTATTGGGACTCATTGGTCCTAGACACAACTTATTGGTTACATAAAAACCTTATTGGGCCATCATTGGTACTAAACACAACTTATTGGTTACATACACACCTTACTGGGACTCATTGGTCCCACTGACCCTTGTTTCCCCTAAACACACCTTATTGGGACTCATTGGTCCTAAACATAACTTATTGGTTACATACACAACCTTATTGGGCCATCATTGGTCCTAAACATAACTTATTGCTTACATACACACCTTATTAGGCCATTATTGGTCCTAAACACAACTTATTGGTTACATACCCACCTTATTGGGACTCATTGGTCCCAACTGACCCTCGTTTCCCGTAAACACACCTTATTGGGACTCATTGGTCCTAGACACAACTTATTGGTTACATACAAACCTTATTGGGCCATCATTGGTTCTAAACACAACTTATTGGTTACATACACACCTTACTAGGACTCATTCGTCCCAACTGACCCTCGTTTCACCTAAACACACCTTATTGGGACTCATTGGTCCTAGACACAACTTATTGGTTACATACAAACCTTATTGGGCCATCATTGGTCCTAAACACAACTTACTGGTTACATACACACCTTATTGGGACTTATTGAGCCATCATGGGTTCTAAACACAACTTATTGGTTACATACACACCTTACTGGGACTCATTTGTCCCAAATGACCCTCGTTTCCACTACCACACCTTATTGGGACTCATTGGTCCTAAACACACCTTATTGGGCAATTATTGGTCCTAAACACAACTTATTGGTTACATACACAACTTATTGGGACTCATTGGTCCCAACTAACCCTCGTTTCCCCTAAACACGCCTTATTGGGAATCATTGGTCCTAGACACAACTTATTGGTTACATACACGCCTTATTGGGCCATCATTGGTTCTAAACACAACTTATTGGTTACATACACACCTTACAGGGACTCATTGGTCCCAACTGACCCTTGTTTCCCCTAAACACACCTTATTGGGACTCATTGGTTAGACACAACTTATTGGTTACATACAAACCTTATTGGGCCATCATTGGTCCTAAACATAACTTATTGGTTACATACACACCTTACTAGGACTCATTGGTCCCAAACACAACTTATTGGTTACATACACACCTTATTGGGCTATCATTGGTTTTAAACACAACTTATTGATTACATACACACCTTACTAGGACTCATTGGTCCCAACTGACCCTCGTTTCCCCTAAACACACCTTATTGGGACTCATTCGTCCTAAACACAATTTATTGGTTACATACACACCTTATTGGGCCATCATTGGTCCTAAACATAACTTATTGGTTACATACACACCTTACTAGGACTCATTGGTCCCAACTGACCCTTGTTTCCCCTAAACACACCTTATTGGGACTCATTGGTCCTAAACACAACTTATTGGTTACATACACACCTTATTGGGCCATCATTGGTCCTAAACACAACTTATTGTTTACATACACACTGCCAACTAAACCTCGTTTCCCCTAAACATACCTTACTGGGACTCATTGATCCTAAACACAACTTATTGGTACATATACACCTTATTGGGACTCATTGGTCCCAACTGACCCTCGTTTCCCCTAAACATACCTTATTGGGACTCATTGGTCCTAGACACAACTTATTGGTTACATACACACCTTATTGGGCCATTATTGGTCCTAAACACAACTTATTGGTTACATACACACCTTATTGGGACTCATTGGTCCCAACTGACCCTCGTTTCCCCTAAACACACCTTATTGGGACTCATTGGTCCTTGACACAACTTATTGGTTACATACAAACCTTATTGGGCCATCATTGGTTCTGAACACAACTTATTGGTTACATACACACCTTACTAGGACTCATTCGTCCCAACTGACCCTCGTTTCCCCTAAACACACCTTATTATAAACACAACTTATTGGTTACATACACAGCTTATTGGGCCATCATTGGTCCTAAACACAACTTATTGGTTACATACACACATTACTGGGACTCATTGGTCCCAACTGGACCTTGTTTCCCCTAAACACACCTTATTGGGACTCATTGGTCCTAGACACAACTTATTGGTTACATAAAAACTTATTGGGCCATCATTGGTACTAAACACAACTTATTGGTTACATACACACCTTACTGGGACTCATTGGTCCCACTGACCCTTGTTTCCCCTAAACACACCTTATTGGGACTCATTGGTCCTAGACATAACTTATTCGTTACATACAAACCTTATTGGGCCATCATTGGTCCTAAACATAACTTATTGGTTACATACCCACCTTATTGGGACTCATTGGTCCCAACTGACCCTCGTTTCCCGTAAACACACCTTATTGGGACTCATTGGTCCTAGACACAACTTATTGGTTACATACAAACCTTATTGGGCCATCATTGGTTCTAAACACAACTTATTAGTTACATACACACCTTACTAGGACTCATTCGTCCCAACTGACCCTCGTTTCACCTAAACACACCTTATTGGGACTCATTGGTCCTAGACACAACTTATTTGTTACATACAAACCTTATTGGGCCATCATTGGTCCTAAACACAACTTACTGGTTACATACACACCTTATTGGGACTTATTGAGCCATCATGGGTTCTAAACACAACTTATTGGTTACATACACACCTTACTGGGACTCATTTGTCCCAAATGACCCTCGTTTCCACTACCACACCTTATTGGGACTCATTGGTCCTAAACACACCTTATTGGGCAATTATTGGTCCTAAACACAACTTATTGGTTACATACACAACTTATTGGGACTCATTGGTCCCAACTAACCCTCGTTTCCCCTAAACACGCCTTATTGGGAATCATTGGTCCTAGACACAACTTATTGGTTACATACACGCCTTCTTGGGCAATCATTGGTTCTAAACACAACTTATTGGTTACATACACACCTTACAGGGACTCATTGGTCCCAACTGACCCTTGTTTCCCCTAAACACACCTTATTGGGACTCATTGGTTAGACACAACTTATTGGTTACATACAAACCTTATTGGGCCATCATTGGTCCTAAACATAACTTATTGGTTACATACACACCTTACTAGGAATCATTGGTCCCAAACACAACTTATTGGTTACATACACACCTTATTGGGCTATCATTGGTTTTAAACACAACTTATTGATTACATACACACCTTACTAGGACTCATTGGTCCCAACTGACCCTCGTTTCCCCTAAACACACCTTATTGGGACTCATTCGTCCTAAACACAATTTATTGGTTACATACACACCTTATTGGGCCATCATTGGTCCTAAACACAACTTATTGGTTACATACACACCTTACTAGGACTCATTGGTCCCAACTGACCCTTGTTTCCCCTAAACACACCTTATTGGGACTCATTGGTCCTAAACACAACTTATTGGTTACATACACACCTTATTGGGCCATCATTGGTCCTAAACACAACTTATTGTTTACATACACACCTTACTGGGACTCATTGGTGCCAACTAAACCTCGTTTCCCCTAAACATACCTTACTGGGACTCATTGATCCTAAACACAACTTATTGGTACATATACACCTTATTGGGACTCATTGGTCCCAACTGACCCTCGTTTCCCCTAAACATACCTTATTGGGACTCATTGGTCCTAGACACAACTTATTGGTTACATACACACCTTATTGGGCCATTATTGGTCCTAAACACAACTTATTGGTTACATACACACCTTATTGGGACTCATTGGTCCCAACTGACCCTCGTTTCCCCTAAACACACCTTATTGGGACTCATTGGTCCTTGACACAACTTATTGGTTACATACAAACCTTATTAGGCCATCATTGGTTCTGAACACAACTTATTGGTTACATACACACCTTACTAGGACTCATTCGTCCCAACTGACCCTCGTTTCCCCTAAACACACCTTATTATAAACACAACTTATTGGTTACATACACAGCTTATTGGGCCATCATTGGTCCTAAACACAACTTATTGGTTACATACACACATTACTGGGACTCATTGGTCCTAACTGGACCTTGTTTCCCCTAAACACACCTTATTGGGACTCATTGGTCCTAGACACAACTTATTGGTTACATACAAACCTTATTGGGCCATCATTGGTCCTAAACACAACTTACTGGTTACATACACACCTTATTGGGACTTATTGAGCCATCATGGGTTCTAAACACAACTTATTGGTTACATACACACCTTACTGGGACTCATTTGTCCCAAATGACCCTCGTTTCCACTACCACACCTTATTGGGACTCATTGGTCCTAAACACACCTTATTGGGCAATTATTGGTCCTAAACACAACTTATTGGTTACATACACAACTTATTGGGACTCATTGGTCCCAACTAACCCTCGTTTCCCCTAAACACGCCTTATTAGGAATCATTGGTCCTAGACACAACTTATTGGTTACATACACGCCTTATTGGGCCATCATTGGTTCTAAACACAACTTATTGGTTACATACACACCTTACAGGGACTCATTGGTCCCAACTGACCCTTGTTTCCCCTAAACACACCTTATTGGGACTCATTGGTTAGACACAACTTATTGGTTACATACAAACCTTATTGGGCCATCATTGGTCCTAAACATAACTTATTGGTTACATACACACCTTACTAGGACTCATTGGTCCCAAACACAAATTATTGGTTACATACACACCTTATTGGGCTATCATTGGTTTTAAACACAACTTATTGATTACATACACACCTTACTAGGACTCATTGGTCCCAACTGACCCTCGTTTCCCCTAAACACACCTTATTGGGACTCATTCGTCCTAAACACAATTTATTGGTTACATACACACCTTATTGGGCCATCATTGGTCCTAAACACAACTTATTGGTTACATACACACCTTACTAGGACTCATTAGTCCCAACTGACCCTTGTTTCCCCTAAACACACCTTATTGGGACTCATTGGTCCTAAACACAACTTATTGGTTACATACACACCTTATTGGGCCATCATTGGTCCTAAACACAACTTATTGTTTACATACACACCTTACTGGGACTCATTGGTGCCAACTAAACCTCGTTTCCCCTAAACATACCTTACTGGGACTCATTGATCCTAAACACAACTTATTGGTACATATACACCTTATTAGGACTCATTGGTCCTAACTGACCCTCGTTTCCCCTAAACATACCTTATTGGGACTCATTGGTCCTAGACACAACTTATTGGTTACATACACACCTTATTGGGCCATTATTGGTCCTAAACACAACTTATTGGTTACATACACACCTTATTGGGACTCATTGGTCCTAACTGACCCTCGTTTCCCCTAAACACACCTTATTGGGACTCATTGGTCCTAGACACAGCGTACTGGTTACATACAAACCTTATTGGGCCATCATTGGTCCTAAACACAACTTATTGATTACATACACACTTTACTGGGACTTATTGAACCATCATGTGTTCTAAACACAACTTATTGGTTACCTACACACCTTACTGGGACTCATTGGTCACAACTGACCCTCGTTTCCCCTAAACACACCTTATTAGGACTCATTGGTCGTAAACACAACTTATTGGTTACATACACACCTTATTGGGACTCATTGGTCCTAGACACAACTTATTGGTTACATACACACCTTATTAGGCCATTATTGGTCCTAAACACAACTTATTCGTTACATACACACCTTATTGGGACTCATTGGTCCCAACTGACCCTCGTTTCCCCTAAACACACCTTATTGGGACTCATTGGTCCTTGACACAACTTATTGGTTACATACCCACCTTATTGGGACTCATTGGTCCCAACTGACCCTCGTTTCCCGTAAACACACCTTATTGGGACTCATTGGTCCTAGACACAACTTATTGGTTACATACAAACCTTATTGGGCCATCATTGGTTCTAAACACAACTTATTAGTTACATACACACCTTACTAGGACTCATTCGTCCCAACTGACCCTCGTTTCACCTAAACACACCTTATTGGGACTCATTGGTCCTAGACACAACTTATTTGTTACATACAAACCTTATTGGGCCATCATTGGTCCTAAACACAACTTACTGGTTACATACACACCTTATTGGGACTTATTGAGCCATCATGGGTTCTAAACACAACTTATTGGTTACATACACACCTTACTGGGACTCATTGGTCCCAAATGACCCTCGTTTCCACTACCACACCTTATTGGGACTTATTGGTCCTAAACACACCTTATTGGGCAATTATTGGTCCTAAACACAACTTATTGGTTACATACACAACTTATTGGGACTCATTGGTCCCAACTAACCCTCGTTTCCCCTAAACACGCCTTATTGGGAATCATTGGTCCTAGACACAACTTATTGGTTACATACAAACCTTATTGGGCTATCATTGGTTTTAAACACAACTTATTGGTTACATACACACCTTACTAGGACTCACTGGTCCCAACTAACCCTCGTTTCCCCTAAACACTCCTTATTGGGACTCATTGGTCCTAAACACAACTTATTGGTTACATACACGCCTTATTGGGCCATCATTGGTTCTAAACACAACTTATTTGTTACATACACACCTTACAGGGACTCATTGGTCCCAACTGACCCTTGTTTCCCCTAAACACACCTTATTGGGACTCATTGGTTAGACACAACTTATTGGTTACATACAAACCTTATTGGGCCATCATTGGTCCTAAACATAACTTATTGGTTACATACACACCTTACTAGGACTCATTGGTCCCAAACACAACTTATTGGTTACATACACACCTTATTGGGCTATCATTGGTTTTAAACACAACTTATTGATTACATACACACCTTACTAGGACTCATTGGTCCCAACTGACCCTCGTTTCCCCTAAACACACCTTATTGGGACTCATTCGTCTTAAACACAATTTATTGGTTACATACACACCTTATTGGGCCATCATTGGTCCTAAACACAACTTATTGGTTACATACACACCTTACTGGGACTCATTGGTCCCAACTGACCCTTGTTTCCCCTAAACACACCTTATTGGGACTCATTGGTCCTAAACACAACTTATTGGTTACATACACACCTTATTGGGCCATCATTGGTCCTAAACACAACTTATTGTTTACATACACACCTTACTGGGACTCATTGGTGCCAACTAAACCTCGTTTCCCCTAAACATACCTTACTGGGACTCATTGATCCTAAACACAACTTATTGGTACATACACACCTTATTGGGACTCATTGGTCCCAACTGACCCTCGTTTCCCCTAAACATACCTTATTGGGACTCATTGGTCCTAGACACAACTTATTGGTTACATACACACCTTATTGGGCCATTATTGGTCCTAAACACAACTTATTGGTTACATACACACCTTATTGGGACTCATTGGTCCTAACTGACCCTCGTTTCCCCTAAACACACCTTATTGGGACTCATTGGTCCTAGACACAACGTACTGGTTACATACAAACCTTATTGGGCCATCATTGGTCCTAAACACAACTTATTGATTACATACACACTTTACTGGGACTTATTGAACCATCATGTGTTCTAAACACAACTTATTGGTTACCTACACACCTTACTGGGACTCATTGGTCACAACTGACCCTCGTTTCCCCTAAACACACCTTATTAGGACTCATTGGTCGTAAACACAACTTATTGGTTACATACACACCTTATTGGGACTCATTGCTCCTAGACACAACTTATTGGTTACATACACACCTTATTAGGCCATTATTGGTCCTAAACACAACTTATTCGTTACATACACACCTTATTGGGACTCATTGGTCCCAACTGACCCTCGTTTCCCCTAAACACACCTTATTGGGACTCATTGGTCCTTGACACAACTTATTGGTTACATACAAACCTTATTGGGCCATCATTGGTTCTGAACACAACTTATTGGTTACATACACACCTTACTAGGACTCATTCGTCCCAACTGACCCTCGTTTCCCCTAAACACACCTTATTAGGACTCATTGGTCCTAAACACAACTTATTGGTTACATACACAACTTATTGGGCCATCATTGGTCCTAAACACAACTTATTGGTTACATACACACATTACTGGGACTCATTGGTCCCAACTGGACCTTGTTTCCCCTAAACACACCTTATTGGGACTCATTGGTCCTAGACACAACTTATTGGTTACATAAAAACCTTATTGGGCCATCATTGGTACTAAACACAACTTATTGGTTACATACACACCTTACTGGGACTCATTGGTCCCACTGACCCTTGTTTCCCCTAAACACACCTTATTGGGACTCATTGGTCCTAGACATAACTTATTCGTTACATACAAACCTTATTGGGCCATCATTGGTCCTAAACATAACTTATTGCTTACATACACACCTTATTAGGCCATTATTGGTCCTAAACACAACTTATTGGTTACATACCCACCTTATTGGGACTCATTGGTCCCAACTGAGTTCGTTTCCCCTAAACACACCTTATTGGGACTCATTGGTCCTAGACACAACTTATTGGTTACATACAAACCTTATTGGGCCATCATTGGTTCTAAACACAACTTATTGGTTACATACACACCTTACTAGGACTCATTCGTCCCAACTGACCCTCGTTTCACCTAAACACACCTTATTGGGACTCATTGGTCCTAGACACAACTTATTTGTTACATACAAACCTTATTAGGCCATCATTGGTCCTAAACACAACTTATTGGTTACATACACATCTTATTGGGACTTATTGAGCCATCATGGGTTCTAAACACAACTTATTGGTTACATACACAGCTTATTGGGCTATCATTGGTCCTAAACACAACTTATTGGTTACATACACACATTACTGGGACTCATTGGTCCCAACTGGACCTTGTTTCCCCTAAACACACCTTATTGGGACTCATTGGTCCTAGACACAACTTATTGGTTACATATAAACCTTATTGGGCCATCATTGGTCCTAAACAAAACTTATTGGTTACATACACACCTTACTGGGACTCATTGGTCCCAACTGACCCTTGTTTCCCCTAAACACACCTTATTGGGACTCATTGGTCCTAAACACAACTTATTGGTTACATACACACCTTATTGGGCCATCATTGGTCCTAAACACAACTTATTGTTTACATACACACCTTACTGGGACTCATTGGTGCCAACTAAACCTCGTTTCCCCTAAACATACCTTACTGGGACTCATTGATCCTAAACACAACTTATTGGTACATACACACCTTATTGGGACTCATTGGTCCCAACTGACCCTCGTTTCCCCTAAACACACCTTATTGGGACTCATTGGTCCAAGACACAACTTATTGGTTACATATAAACCTTATTGGGCCATCATTGGTCCTAAACACAGCTTATTGGTTACATACACACCTTATTGGGCCATTATTGGTCCTAAACACAACTTATTGGTTACATACACACCTTATTGGGACTCATTGGTCCTAACTGACCCTCGTTTCCCCTAAACACACCTTATTGGGACTCATTGGTCCTAGACACAACGTACTGGTGACATACAAACCTTATTGGGCCATCATTGGTCCTAAAGACAACTTATTGATTACATACACACTTTACTGGGACTTATTGAACCATCATGTGTTCTAAACACAAACTTATTGGTTACCTACACACCTTACTGGGACTCATTGGTCACAACTGACCCTCGTTTCCCCTAAACACACCTTATTAGGACTCATTGGTCGTAAACACAACTTATTGGTTACATACACACCTTATTGGGACTCATTGGTCCTAGACACAACTTATTGGTTACATACAAACCTTATTGGGCCATCATTAGTCCTAAACATAACTTATTGCTTACATACACACCTTATTAGGCCATTATTGGTCCTAAACACGACTTATTCGTTACATACACACCTTATTGGGACTCATTGGTCCCAACTGACCCTCGTTTCCCCTAAACACACCTTATTGGGACTCATTGGTCCTTGACACAACTTATTGGTTACATACAAACCTTATTGGGCCATCATTGGTTCTGAACACAAATTATTGGTTACATACACACCTTACTAGGACTCATTCGTCCCAACTGACCCTCGTTTCCCCTAAACACACCTTATTGGGACTCATTGGTCCTAAACACAACTTATTGGTTACATACACAGCTTATTGGGCCATCATTGGTCCTAAACACAACTTATTGGTTACATACACACATTACTGGGACTCATTGGTCCCAACTGGACCTTGTTTCCCCTAAACACACCTTATTGGGACTCATTGGTCCTAGACACAACTTATTGGTTACATACAAACCTTATTGGGCCATCATTGGTCCTAAACAAAACTTATTGGTTACATACACACCTTACTGGGACTCATTGGTCCCAACTAACCCTCGTTTCCCCTAACCACACCTTATTGGGACTCATTGGTCCTAAACACAACTTATTGGTTACATACACACCTTATTGGGCCATCATTGGTCCTAAACACAACTTATTGTTTACATACACACCTTACTGGGACTCATTGGCCCAACTGAACTTCGTTTCCCCTAAACATACCTTACTGGGACTCATTGATCCTAAACACAACTTATTGGTTACATACACACCTTATTGGGACTCATTAGTCCCAACTGACCCTCGTTTCACTTAAACACACCTTATTGGGACTCATTGGTCCTAGACACAACTTATTGGTTACATACACACCTTACTGGGACTCATTGGTCCCAACTGACCCTCGTTTCCCCTAAACACACCTTATTGGGACTCATTGGTCCTAGACACAACGTATTGGTTACATACAAACCTTATTGGGCCATCATTGGTCCTAAACACAACTTATTGTTTACATACACACCTTACTTGGACTTATTGAGCCATCATGTGTTCTAAACACAACTTATTGGTTACCTACACACCTTACTGGGACTCATTGGTCACAACTGACCCTCGTTTCCCCTAAACACACCTTACTGGGACTCATTGGTCCTAAACACAACTTATTGGTTACATACACACCTTATTGGGCCATTATTGGTCCTAAACACAACTTATTGGTTACATACACACCTTATTGGGACTCATTGGTCCTAGACACAACGTACTGGTTACATACAAACCTTATTGGGCCATCATTGGTCCTAAACACAACTTATTGATTACATACACACTTTACTGGGACTTATTGAACCATCATGTGTTCTAAACACAACTTATTGGTTACCTACACACCTTACTGGGACTCATTGGTCACAACTGACCCTCGTTTCCCCTAAACACACCTTATTAGGACTCATTGGTCGTAAACACAACTTATTGGTTACATACACACCTTATTGGGACTCATTGGTCCTAGACACAACTTATTGGTTACATACAAACCTTATTGGGCCATCATTGGTCCTAAACATAACTTATTGCTTACATACACACCTTATTAGGCCATTATTGGTCCTAAACACAACTTATTCGTTACATACACACCTTATTGGGACTCATTGGTCCCAACTGACCCTCGTTTCCCCTAAACACACCTTATTGGGACTCATTGGTCCTTGACACAACTTATTGGTTACATACAAACCTTATTGGGCTCATTGGCAACACTTTTGGTTACATACACACCTTACTAGGACTCATTCGTCCCAACTGACCCTCGTTTCCCCTAAACACACCTTATTAGGACTCATTGGTCCTAAACACAACTTATTGGTTACATACACAGCTTATTGGGCCATCATTGGTCCTAAACACAACTTATTGGTTACATACACACATTACTGGGACTCATTGGTCCCAACTGGACCTTGTTTCCCCTAAACACACCTTATTGGGACTCATTGGTCCTAGACACAACTTATTGGTTACATAAAAACCTTATTGGGCCATCATTGGTACTAAACACAACTTATTGGTTACATACACACCTTACTGGGACTCATTGGTCCCAACTGACCCTTGTTTCCCCTAAACACACCTTATTGGGACTCATTGGTCCTAGACATCAACTTATTCGTTACATACAAACCTTATTGGGCCATCATTGGTCCTAAACATAACTTATTGCTTACATACACACCTTATTAGGCCATTATTGGTCCTAAACACAACTTATTGGTTACATACCCACCTTATTGGGACTCATTGGTCCCAACTGAGCTTCGTTTCCCCTAAACACACCTTATTGGGACTCATTGGTCCTAGACACAACTTATTGGTTACATACAAACCTTATTGGGCCATCATTGGTTCTAAACACAACTTATTGGTTACATACACACCTTACTAGGACTCATTCGTCCCAACTGACCCTCGTTTCACCTAAACACACCTTATTGGGACTCATTGGTCCTAGACACAACTTATTGGTTACATACAAACCTTATTGGGCCATCATTGGTCCTAAACACAACTTATTGGTTACATACACACCTTATTGGGACTTATTGAGCCATCATGGGTTCTAAACACAACTTATTGGTTACATACAAACCTTATTGGGCCATCATTGGTCCTAAACACAACTTATTGGTTACATACACACCTTACTGGGACTCATTGGTCCCAACTGACCCTTGTTTCCCCTAAACACACCTTATTGGGACTCATTGGTCCTAGACACAACTTATTGGTTACATACAAACCTTATTGGGCCATCATTGGTCCTAAACATAACTTATTGCTTACATACACACCTTATTAGGCCATTATTGGTCCTAAACACAACTTATTGGTTACATACCCACCTTATTGGGACTCATTGGTCCCAACTGACCCTCGTTTCCCCTAAACACACCTTATTGGGACTCATTGGTCCTAGACACAACTTATTGGTTACATACAAACCTTATTGGGCCATCATTGGTCCTAAACACAACTTATTGGTTACATACACACCTTACTGGGACTCATTGGTCCCAACTGAACCCTCGTTTCCCCTAAACACACCTTATTGGGACTCATTGGTCCTAAACACAACTTATTGTTTGCCTCCTACATACACAACCTTATTGGGACTCATTGGTCCCAACTGACCCTCGTTTCCCCTAAACACACCTTATTGGGACTCATTGGTCCTAAACACAACTTATTGGTTACATACACACCTTATTGGGCCATCATTGGTCCTAAACACAACTTATTGGTTACATACACACCTTACTGGGACTCATTGGTCCAACTAACTGTTTCCCTAAACACACCTTATTGGGACTCATTGGTCCTAAACACAACTTATTGGTTACATACACACCTTATTGGGACTCATTGGTCCCAACTGACCCTCGTTTCCCCTAAACACACCTTATTGGGACTCATTGGTCCTAGACACAACTTATTGGTTACATACAAACCTTATTGGGCCATCATTGGTCCTAAACACAACTTATTGGTTACATACACACCTTATTGGGCCATTATTGGTCCTAAACACAACTTATTGGTTACATACACACCTTATTGGGACTCATTGGTCCCAACTGACCCTCGTTTCCCCTAAACACACCTTATTGGGACTCATTGGTCCTAGACACAACTTATTGGTTACATACAAACCTTATTGGGCCATCATTGGTCCTAAACACAACTTATTGGTTACATACACACCTTACTGGGACTTATTGGTCCCAGACCCTCGTTTCCATACACCTTATTGGGATCGTTGGTCCTAAACACAAACTTATTGGTTACATACACACCTTACTGGGCCATCATTGGTCCTAAACACAACTTATTGGTTACATACACACCTTATTGGGACTCATTGGTCCCAACTGACTCTCGTTTCCCCTAAACACACCTTATTGGGACTCATTGGTCCTAGACACAACTTATTGGTTACATACAAACCTTATTGGGCCATCATTGGTCCTAAACACAACTTATTGGTTACATACACACCTTACTGGGACTCATTGGTCCA